>CM043007.1:10996803-11196803 GCA_023678885.1 Pogostemon cablin | reverse complement strand
CTACTTAAGAAAGAATCTAGCAAGTGGCAATCTGTTGATGGTGGTATCAGAAATATAGAACAGAGAAGCCCCCAACACTCTTTTCTCTATTAAGCAATAACCATTTAAATGAATGAGAATGAAATATCTTCAACATTATCACAAAAAAAGAGTAAATCCACAATATCCAAATATTATGATTTTTTATTAATGTGATGCATTCATTGTATGATCAAGTGTAACATGTATTAGGGTGTTGCCGTCTATAATGTATTTATATCCACACACACACACATGAAGATATGACTAAGCCTACGGATGCATTCCATTAAAGAACTATTCCATCTTTCCCATGGAAAAGGTAAAGGTGCAGCCACCCAACAACATACATTATCCCTACACCCAATTGATGCATCTATCTCTCTCTCCCAAAGGGCCCCATGTTCCCTCATCTTACTCTCTTTTACCATTCGTTCCCATATAAAAACCCAGCATGCATAAGATCAATCGGCTTGATCAATCAAATCAAATAAAAGATAAACTTTCATATGACTAAAGCTCAAAATAGAACTGTAAAAGCTTCAAAAGCTTCCCTAATTCCTAAACTGACAAAAAAATAACCACAAAGCTTTTAATCAAAGCACAAAAAATAATAGTCACAATTAGGAAAATCAGTCAAAATACAATAAGGGAAAGAGCATTTAGTGCATATACAGAACTTTGAAATTTTATTTTAAATATCAACTTAATTAATCACCCCCAAAAAAGGCATGTAATGTGCAATGAAATACCAACACATCAAAGGTGGAAATGAATGGAATGGACTAAAAGTAGAATTCTTACAATGTACCAATTACTCTTACAAAATGATGAATATCTCACTGCTGCGATGCTTACTCCTGCAAATGAGACAGCTGGAATATAGTTCACCAATGTAGTAAGAAACGATCACTTAAGCATTAGAGAAATTATAAAATCCATCAAGCTGCAGAGAAGACATGCATACCTAAGATGAGAAGACGAATTAGGTGTAAGGCTTCAATGGAGCCGATCCTAAGTATTAAGGAATGTTTCAATTAAGCGAAGGTGTTTATTATTAAACGTGAGATGCCTTAATTAATTAATGACTCCAGGGACCACTTTACATTATCTGCATTTCCAAAAGAAGAGAGAAAGAGTTAATTAACAAAGAGAGAAAGAGGAAATGTTGGTGAAAGGTTTAATGGCTAACTCCAAGCTGCTTCAAGCTTTGCAACAAAATCGTTGGCTGTTGTAGGACCACCAAGAGAGTTGAAATCCGTAGAGCATGGCTTTATCTGAAAAACAATGCTTACCCCTCAGCTAACTTGTCGTCTTCTTGCACTCCTACACTTCCCTCCGAACCCTCATCCACCGTATCTCCACTGAAGACGGCACCCCTCCACTCTGCCTAATCTCCAATGTCTTCATGGGGTGGGCTAATGACGTTGCCCTATCCTGAAGGAAAGATTTGAGAAGGGATTTCAATACCCTGCAAGAAGACGACAGATTCGTCACAATTTTTCCAAATTCATCACTTTTATTTCTTTGAACCGTATCTTGGCGGGGCGACCGGACGATTAAGATGAGGAAATCCAAAATATCATGAACTCTAAATGAATGATCAGAACTCGCGGAAGGAAATATACTTTCCAATCTCCACAAAATTGGTAGCCCTAAAAAAAATTAGAAAATCCTGAGTACATTTTCAAAATGATTTCCTTGAGGTCTAAAACAAAATGCACAACATTGTGAATTAAGAAATTAGGAATATAAATAGACAAATCAGAACAACCGCAAACAGAACAGAGTTTGGAGATTCACGCTCGTCTTCACGCCTCTTCCCCTCCTCATGCTTGATTGTGTTGTCCAATATCCACCCTTTTCTTTTATTAATAAGGGGCATATTCTTAATAAATTAGGGGAGGGTGGGCTGGGGTCGAGGCACTTCTGTTAATAATATATATTCCAACTATAAAGGTTACCATCTCGAACTTTAAATTCAGGAGTGAAAAATGGAGTTGAACGTCAATGAAGGCGTGAATTTGATTAATGAAATTTGAAAACATATTCTCAAATCGAATGTATATATTGGAGCAAAATCTTTTACATGTTTAGTGAACTCAAAGATTAATATATATACAAAATTGAGCTAGAATAATGTAATAAAATGGTATATGAAATCCATTCACAAGATTGATAATCATGTTATTCATATAATAACTAGTGTTTTTTGCCATGAACATGCACAAACTACAACGTTATAACTCACATTCAAGACAAAATACATATAATTGTAAGCAAACAAAAGATAAAAGATAAGTACCTGAAAATATTTGGCTCTTGACATATGAGTGTTTTAATCCAATCTTGTTAGGATATTTTAGTTAAAATATTATTATTTTTTTTTAATCGGAGAAAGTTAGAAAATTGATAGAACCTAAAATGGATGAAACACCAGATAGATGAAGACTAGAAATTGCTAAATCAACTGCTCCTCCAGAATGGCTGGTAATACCACTTAAGGGCGGATAAACCGTCCACCCAGTTCCGCTACCCACTTCTACTAAGGCTGAGCTTAATAGGAGCAAGAGACTTGGTGGCAACAACCAGAATGAAATATTATTTAATCGTGGAAATGCCATGTCAGGCGCACCTATCAAAATCGGAACAGACCAATTACCAGGTCCACCTATCATCGCCGGCATAACCATAAAAAAGATCATTAAAAAGGCGTGAGCCGTTATTAAAACATTATAAAGTTGATGATTCCCACCAAGAATTTGATCGTCGGGTCGTGCTAATTCCATACGAATCAATACTGAAAAGCATGTGCCCATCACTCCAGCAATCGTATCTTGTAGTTAGTTCACTAAGTCTCCATCTCCAAGCCTCCTTATAACTCTCCTCCTATTCGTTCCCAATGGGAATCGAACCCGGGTCACTCACTTGTGTGAGGAGCCCAGTAGTCGCCCACCTGGTTAGTTACTAAGAAAAAGGTTATAAATTATTAAATAGGTATACAATTAAATAAGGTTAATATAGTTTTATAAATAATAAATAATGAGAGATAAATATGATTTATTTTGCTAAGAAGCTAGATAATAAGTTTCTTATAATACTAAAATAATAAGATCATTTTAATTAGATCACTCTAAATCAGGGTTTGTGTTGGGATTTAAGTTTGATACATGAAGCTAGCTCCCTTTATCGGAAAGGTATATCTCACTTTACACAATATGACAATTATAGAACTAAATGGAGTATAATAATTAAAGGAATCATATTTACATTGTAAATGTAGTTTCTCCCTATCCCATTCTCTTAAGAGTGTATGACAACCATGTTTTTATTTCATCGTCTCTACTTTGAGTTATCTTAAAATACTACTCCCTCCGTCCCGGGCAAAGAGTTACATTTGCTTTTTGCGCGTAGATTAAGGAGTATTATTATTTTATGTAAAGTTGGTAGATGTATTAAAGAGATGTGATGGGTAGTGGTGGGCCATTTGTGTACTTTTTTTACTAAAATGGGAAAATGTTGCAATTTGAATGGGACACCCAATATAGTAAAATGTTGCTATTTGGGTGGGACGGAGGGAGTATTCTACATCAAGTTAAATCTTTTTCATTTTATATTGAACTAGCGTTTGACCCGTGCGTTGCACGGGAAAACGTCATGACAATAATTTTTTTTTTTTTGTAAATTTAAAGGTTTTAAAATGAATGATATTTCTTATTGAGAATTTTATTTATAAAGGATTGCAGGTACAAAAAATGATGTTGGGTACGGACCACTAATTTGATACTCGTTGAATTAATTAATTATTATAAGTTTTATCGCGTGAAACCTCTGTTTACATGACACTGTAAGTGAAATTCTATTAGGAGGTAGGAATGTGAAAGTTAAAACAAATCTCTAATTAAATTAATTTAAAGAAGAAATGACGAAGCATAACTCCAAACAAAATGTTAATATAAAGTTAAAATGATAATGATATTCACAACTAACATAATCTATCATTAAATACGGCAATCATGATAAGAGAATAGATGATGATATTCACAACTAACATAATCTATCATTAAATACGGCAATCATGATAAGAGAATAGATGATGATTAGCACTGGTTGATAAATACCGACTTCAAAATCAATTGATGCTTCAAAAAATTTGTTAAACTTCATTAATTTTATGCAAATCTTCAACAGCAAGAGTTCCATAGAAAATCAAATACATTCACCATTTATTATTCACCTTTTCCATTGGAGCCTCCACCCAACTTCATAAAATCATAGTCAGTATTCCATTGTTCAATAACTTTTCAAAGGATTACAAAGAAAAGAGATTAATAACTTGTACACAATAAGCTCCACTATATTAAAAACAGAAGATTGTGTGAGTAGAAAATTTAAATGCAACACATCTTATTAAATAACACAGTAAGAGTAATAATATAATACTATACAAAGGTTAAAATGATGGGGCAAAAAAGAACACAAATGTTATGAATCTCAGCAAGCTCATAAAGTGTAACCTCATAATTTAGAAGATCCAAAAAATTCTCAAACTCTTTCAAATTAATTAATCATTCAAATAGTAATATAAGAAACCAACTACGGAATTATAGGAAGAAATATTATCTTTTATCATTTACCACAGCTTTTCAAATTAGTCTCAAGAATGAAAAGGGGCTATGCACCACTATCCAAAATCACACACCACTTTATGGTATATGAACTCAAACGTGCAAAGTATAATGATCATTTTAGATACATCCATGCATATAGAAACATTAACATAAGATATCAACCATAAGCCCCAGCAAGCAAACAACTTGGTTCCATTAATGATTTTTTAATTTCTAAGAAAGTTGATCAAGCTGCACAACCTTTTACCCAACTTAAAAGTAAAATCTGAGGCTCACAAGGAAAGATATGATGACCATTAATAAATAATTTTTGTAGCTCACAGCGTAAATATGACTAAATTAAAAGAAAATCGATCAATGACCACTACATATGTATCTAATGGATATGCAGAGAATAAGAGTGCATCTAACAACTGCACCAAAATACACACACGCACACACACACACACACACACACACAAAAAGACATAACTAAACTACTTTGAAATCCAAACTCCCACAAAATACAATTCCATTTTAGAATAAGAAGAAATGCCACTTATATCAAATAACTAAGACAAAAAAACACGCGAGCTAATTACATATTAAATATGTGGCCCAAATAAGATAATTTAAAACTTTGATGTAAAGGATCCAATTAATATCTATCAAATATGTTGAACCATGTTCTTAGTGGAATCTAAACCTATGGATAGACCAATCTGGCTTGGAATTAATTTATAGCTCATTTTTTCCTTATTTAATATAAAAAAATTCCATGTCCAGATTGGTGTCACAAGCTTTGAATTAACATAGTTATTGGTGCGATTGAAAGAAGCGAAACACGATTGCTTCTATACCTACACGTAATTACCAGTACATATGCAGATGCTTATTCGTGAATGATATGAATTAAACGATGCAATTAACTCCAATTCTAAAATCACTCCTATGGTCAAAAAAATACATCACCATCTTTGACATAGAAATCTGAATCATTAAGTGCTTAAAGTAGCTTTTAAATTAGTTAAGCTGTAAAAAGATAAAAGGCAAATATAAGATTGTCACTTTACAGTCATAGAGATGTTCATAATTAGCATAACAATTAAAGTGTAAAGGAAAGAATAGTTGAGTTTATTAGACACAAAGTAAGATGATAACTAATATGTACCTCAACATCAATGTACTAATAAGACACTTTAATTTTTATGCTAATTATGAACTTCATTGCAACCCCAATTTATGTGAGTTCTTCAAGTTATCATTTTGATATTTATTTATTTATTTTTTTTGCAATGAAAAACAATTTTCTTCTCCTCCAACATTTCAGATCTTAACAAAGCAATATAAAAGAAAAAAAAACATAATTAGATAAGGAATTCTTCATTTACGAAAAATACTTTAAAGGACATATCAAAGTATCACTTTTAAATGATGTTTAAACCTTCTTTACAAATTTCCAAATGTTCATCTACAACTTTAGGCATAACATTCTTACACTAATCATGGTAAACTTAAATACAGGCTTATGTGATCTTTTAATAATGAAGTTGCGCATCAATGCTAAGTATTTAAAACTTCTCAATGTTGTTCTACACTGCCTTGACTCATTTAACACAAACAACTAGGCTAGTAGTAGGATGCATGAGATCTCTTTAATAAATTATAAGATATATGTTGGAGCTGCATACTTGATGTCATGCTTTATAATTAGATATTCTAAAACTACAAATAACGAGGATCAATTCAAAGTTCACAAAAGGTCTAGAATTGAATCGAGATGTTTAAGGTGAAAAGGTAAAAAATACATCATGCATATTCTTATTGTTTTTTCAATAACATGATTAAATTTCCGTGTATATTCTCTCTGCATAAATCCATTTAAGAAAATGTACATTTTTATAGGAACACTAAGAGATAATTCAACATCAAAACTTCAACAAACATGCATGGATTGCGTGAAAAAATATCTAACCTTGAAGAACATGCCATGTATCTTACATAAAAGAACCAAAACAACGATAGCATTGAGTTATAAGAGTAAGTAGAAACACACAACCAAAAATGATCAAAATAGGAGGTCACACAATAACCAACCTCAAGATGAACACAATGGGCTTTCTCAGCATCACAATTCAACTCTGAAGAGATTGCATTCCCACTATACTATGGCATCCGATCAAGTACTTGTGTTACTTCATTTACACCCGCAGAAAATTGTTGTCGACAAAAACTAAATGTGTTATGCTTCATACATCAAACAATTTCAAGCATCAAACTGAATAACATAGAAACAATAACCTTGATCCAAAATTTGAGGGGCAAAGTTGCAAAGTTGTAGATTCAATCTCTCTCCTCGCACGAATAATAATAAAATTTACATTATAGATTTCAGGGTGATTTTTCAGAGCACAGATTCATCCCTTGCAGGTTAATTTCATTATAAAGATTTCATCCCTTTGACGTGAATCCCATCTTCGCAAGAGCATTAATGATAGTAGGGACCTTGAAATTACATTTAGGGTATGCTGCCTGAGAGTCAAATACTAAATTAGTAAATTTTTGAAGATAGAACAACTTTCAAATAATTTAGTTTTAATTTACCAGAAAAAATGGCACTATCTATATTCTTCCTAGCAACTCAAGCAATTCATAGAAATGCTCACCAGAAGAGAAACATGTGTTTCCTAAACTGAACACCAGTTAGAGGTCATGTCATTCTATACTAATCACAATTTGATGTCAAGTAAATCTGAAGACGAAAAAATGTGGAAAGGAAATAATATGGACTCAGTTAGAGTAATAAAATTAATTGAAATATTTTTTTCTTCAAAGTTATCGGTCCTTGGCATTTCTCTCGTCTTAAAGCTACTACTCTCAACATATATGTTTCAAAATGAAACATGCTTTGATTTTTTCGTGTTTAATCCTTTTAATAATAGCATTTGGAGTAGGAAAGACTAATTCAAGACTGTATACAGTTTCAATTTCACACAAAAAGTGTCTTCAATAGTTCATTAGCTTAAACATTAAACATAGTGTGGTGCAAGTGTACTATTATACTAACCTGTTTAATGTCTTTCGTAACGACACAAATGGAACAGAAAATGGGGAAAATTGAAGGTCAATAATCTCTTTCGGTGAAATTAAAGATAACAGATAAAATGCTTCATAAACTATCAATTGATTACTTAATACTTCAATGTTTTAAACACCTATCAACGTCAATTGCTTATATGGCAAAATAATTCATTAAAAAACCTAATGAATTTAACAAATGACACGATATTGGATAAATATGAGACCCACATTTAGTGCACCATCATCGTCAAATCATCTAAACCACAGAAGCAGGTTTTCATCAAACAAATTCTCAACAATTTAAAACAAAAACTCAAAACCTAAACTGGATAATAAGATCACAACATCCCAGAATCGATTGATTCACAATTACATCCTATGTAGCCACAAATATTCAACTTTTGAAATAACCACAAAAATGCATCCCAAGGTGATTTCTTCTATTTAAAAAAAATCGATAGCAGAATATTAGAGACAAAAAAATGGATCTGTATCAAAATACTATCAAAGAAAATTATATAAGAAAGGCATGTTTCAGACAAAATACTCTAATATCTTTATATAAATACAAAGAAAAAGAACAGTAAAAAAATATAAAATAAAATAAAACTCCCCGTCAATAGAGATGAAGAAGTCCGAATTCGGTGCATGTGAATAAGAAATGATAAGGTTAGTGTGAGTTGTTCCTAAATAAAGGAAGTAAACATATTAGAAGGCAAAACATATTGTAATAATACATTAAATAAACAAACGGTTATGATCTACATGCTGAAAATCAGTGGTTAAGATTGATTGAGAGATAGATTTAGCTTCTAACAATCTAAACAGTAATCAATAAATGCACAAAAACCCAACACTCCAGGAAATAAAAATGTTTCAATACAATTTAAACACTAATTCATGAGTTAATATGTAGCATGCATAACTGATAGACGATCATAGATCATTTAAGAAAACAACATCATAACAGATTCAACACTCCTAATTAGAAAACAACTTAATGAAGACAAACAACTGATTGCAACACATAAATAACAATGTAGAATGCATAATTATCATGAACTTTAGTCACTAACAACTCTAAAATAAATCTTATTCATCAATCAACATATGTTAATCAAAGAATTTCATACTTAATCTAAAGCGATGATACATGAGCTTACTTAACCTTTATTGCAACATACAGATTAAATAATGATTGGCAAGATAAGAAATGGGCAGACCTCTTAGAGACCAGTAACTTCTTCCTCAGCTCAGCAATCTTAGCTTCCGAGGCAGCTAATCTTCGTTGGGCTTTTGCTTCAGCTTCAATTGCAACTTTAACGCGCAAACCACATTGCGTTCATCCAGAAAAGACTTAAGGCCTTGAACATGATCCCAAGCCTTAATCTCATAAATTAAGTTCCCTACATTCAACACAAAATGGGTAAAAAGAAAATTATTCGATATAAAGATAGATGATAGACTTTGGCCAATACTCATTTAGATATATCCAAGAAGATGTCTCAATCATAATGACTAACAGCTTAGAATTATCATAGCACCCAAATAGACATAGCAACAAAAGGGTGCTATTTAATAATGGTATGTAATTCAGCTAGAAAAGCATATTGAATTTCATAGGAAATGTGAACAGACACAATTTGACCTTATAGTAGATTCCTAAATGAGATAGTAACTTGAATGACATATTTCGTGATTTTTTTGGAATGAATATCTTCAGATGGGATGAATTTGACTCAAAGAGTTCGAATAAAATTCTTCTGCCCCTTGTCTGAATGGCATACTCAAAATTATACCAATAGATAAAAAATAATCCTACAACATTTAAATTTTTTGCCAACGAATGGTTTGATTATTATAATCAGATGGAATGGGTACAATTATAAGATTATTATCCAACACATGTATAAAAATACAAATGAAATGAAATGAAATTTAAATAAATTAGACTAACCTGCATGTTATTGTACCTATTGAAGGTTTTAAATCACACTAATCCAACCATACAATCATAAAGAAATTGCAATGAATATATTTAGGCTTCTCTGCAAACGTAGAAGGATCCGAAAATAATCCATCGGTTGCAACTTAGGCATTTATACACTTAGTACAATATGCGTCCATTTTAAAGCAATGACAGATTCTGCACTTCAAAAGTATAACCCTGTCATATTCTAAAAAAACATTTAAAACAAACACAGCATAACAGAGTCGTTAAAAATATTGTAATCACTTACCGTGTCAAGCAATTTATCCCATCACAATCACAATATATAGTTTTAGATTTCTCAAATGAGCAATTCTAAATACAATATTCGAGTAAAAATTTCAATTCTAATAAATGATATAAATTATTCTAGTATGAACAGATAACCAAAATAATAATTAAAAAATATTCAATAATATTTTAGATAACTTGAGTTATCGTAGAGGTGATTAAATTTGCTCAAAGGTTTATGAGTTATCGTAGAGGTGATTAAATTTGCTCAAAGGTTCACCTAAACCTTAAATCCTAAAACCCTAAACCCTAAAACCCTAAACCACAATCATCCAAAATTAGAAGAAAGACATGAAGCATGCATACACTATATCATTTGATAAATGAATACATAAGTATATGATGATTCTATCTTGCACTAATCAGCTTATTTAACAATAATTGTTCAAGAGAATTACTTGCAAAGACTTTCCGTTAAAGTTTTCTAGTTTTCCATCTTACGGTAATCAGCTCATTAAGTGATGATTCCTATATCTCTTATGAAATAATAAAAATCCAAATATATGCAAGGATGCAATCATAAATAGCCTGAGGATTATTTGTAAAGGCTTCCCTTCCAACTATTCCCAAAATGTGCAGCATAAGCATCATACCTATATGAAATGAAAGAAATAATAATAAAAAGCACAGCATGTACAAAGCAAGTGAAAGATCTAAATGGATACATGCTCCATGAGAAACTTCACAAATGCTACATAATAGATTCCAAAAAACCTTCATATAATAAAATAAGTGGGAAAATGACTATAAGACATCTAATGAATGTAAATTAATTGAAGTAAAATAATGATTGGCAAATGTTTTCAAGTGAATGAATGTTATGGAGTAGAAAAATATGAAAAATGGCTTTCCAGGTGGATGATTAGTAAAATTTCACTTTACTACACAACAACACAACTCTAAGAGAAGCTTTTGTAAAACATAAAGATAAGAAGACATACTGTTATGCAACTTATGAATGTGCCAAGAGTGCATCTATAGAATCAAAAAATACAGACAGAGACTTAGAATGCTGTTTGAGAAGGTGAACTTATAAGATATACAACAAACATAAAAATCCAGAAAGTGCAATATGATTCATTTCATACCCCATAATGTCTATATCTTAACCATAAAATGATTGTCTCATAATATATCTAAAATAAAAAAATAAAAATAAAACGTAGTTTTTCAAATCTTAGGAGCTGGATGAATTTTCTGTCTACTTATAAGTAGATCTCACTCTGTGATACCCTTTGTAAAAGAAATGTCTTATTTTTATACAAAACATGCAGGATCCAATGCCATCTAAATAAATATAGGGATAGAGAGATAAATGCATAGAACCCAATTCATGTTCCTTGTCATTATCTGCAGAAAATGCACTAATGCACATTCATGCAGTGCTTATTGAGATAAGATTGAATAGTCTGATTCATCAACTTGAAAGTCATAACAAACTTTTCTTCGATATGTATGGAATGAGGGGATAACAAAAGTCAAATGAAGGACAAAATGATAATAATTTAACTTAAAACAATTTATGTACACCTACACTTTTAAACAGATAACTTATATATGATATAACACATCATTATACCAACATTATAAAGAGAACATGCAGTTTAGAGTGTTATGTGTGAGAGAGTGCACTGAAAGAGGGGTACTTGGGACAGTGCACATTTTTTCTTCCACAGAACAATCAACTACAAATTATATAATGAGAAATTTACTGCAGAATCCTAGATATAAGTGCACACTTAAAGAAAGCAAGCTGCATTTTCAAGAAAATAACAGGACTGTTCTTATCAATGAATGACCCAATTTTAAGTACTTTTTCTGTCGAAACACACTAATAGTTTTCATGTCTGAGTTATTTCATCATACATAATTTTCTACTCCAAAATATTAAATTATGTTGTAACGAAGAAATGCAAATTATTGTTTATCATTCAACTCATATTGGAATTTCAAACTCTCCATTAAATAATAACTAGTGAGAGAGTCCCAAATTCAGATATTCGACTCTGCCTTCAAGAAACATTAAAACAATCTTAAATATTAATAACTCAATTTGAGATTTCTTTTCAATATAGTATAATAACTCAATAAAGCTTTCAAAATCAAAGACACCAATATATAGGATTAAGTTAATAGCATACCTAATTAGATTCAGTATTCGCCATAAGTAGAATTTACCAAAGGTAGGCCTCTCAATATTATTCCCCTTCACTTGCACTGTTTAAATAAGTGTGTATTAGACCACTGTACTCAGTAAGGATAAAGAAAACTAAAATATGTAATAATATAATAAATTACCTTAGGTCTTTTCATGTAAACATTCATCAGTTAATCTTATGCGTATATGCATCTCTATGTTGTGGTGAAACAAATATGTAGAGGAGATGCCCTGTCTTAATCAAGATGTATCTTTATGTCATGGTAAAGTTACTCTTTCAATTCTTTAACAGTCAAACCCCAGTAAACAAAAGATACCCCCAATCAAACATCAAGAAATAATCCAAAGAAAATCCAACACAAAGTCATCTATTCTCTAAAAGTAAATGTAAATAAGAATTCTGCAAAAGCATTTTTTAACATTAGAAGAAGGTTCAATGACATAACAAATTACTTGAGAAATATTACTAATCTTACCTTTAAGACCATGTACGGTTCAAAGAAGAAATACTTCACCTCTTGATGAGATGATCTCCTGCAACGTTCTGTTTGTCGAGCTAACTGAATGTTCTTACTCACATACCTACATCCACTCTCCCATAATCAAACATAGAATACCATGAGCTCAACTCAATGTTCCTAAAGTTCTCCTGCTCACCTTTAGAAAACCAAGATAAAACCAAGATTGTCCCAATCAGTATCTATTGGTTCTAATACTACATTGCTAACAAAGTTGAAGATAAAACAAAAACTTAGTTGTATATAAATCACAATAGAGTAAAAATAATAAAAATCATTGATGTAGTAGCCAGATTTTCTTGGGAAAATGAAGGTACCTTTTTTACGAAGCCACTCTAAGAGAGTTAACATTGTTACAGGTGCGACTATTGAACAAAACAAAGCACGTTTGCTTATGTACCTGCATGTAATTATGTAATTACCACCATGAACAAAAAAGTACCAACGCATACAATGCATAGGCTAATTTGTGCATGAAATTATCCAAGAAATTTATATTAAGCATATTATGCATATTACATTTTTTGTTCTATTTGGTAATGAAATAGACATTTTTTAAATATAATCTTACCATCACAATAGTTGTACACTTGAGACTAACACACATCTTTAACTCAACGCATGTGATCCTAAATCTATAACAAAAAAGAAAACACTGGGATTAGAATAAGAGCCATAAATTATGTTTTGGCAAAATAATAATTTAACTATTTTTTATATGAATTTTTTTTTTGGATAGGGCCAAAGAATTAAAGTTTTTATTAAATTAGCAAACATGCATTTTGCCAAAGAATAATAACTAATGAAATATAACCTGCATCAGGAACTAATTAAATCCATAAGTTTCATTTGACCACAAAAAAAGAAAGTATACATCACAAACATTTTCTTTGTTCTCGACTCCATATAATAAGGTTGTGAAAAATACCATCTTTGGCTTCACGCCATCCAACACCAGAAGATGCACGAAAATAAATAATTTCTGAATCCAGTAGAGTTTTGGATCTGCATCATGCAACAATCATTTCTTGAAATTAAACTAAGATATGAAATGCAAAAATAAGAGAAAGAATTTGAAAAGATATGATGATGTGCCATATTTTCGTATCTGAAAGCATGAGAATTCTGAAAAAACATTAAAAGAAATAAATAAATATATAAAGTTTAAGAAAACTAAAATATTGATAAAATCATACCTAAATAAGAAACACCTCATAACCCTTAATAAACTCAATTACTTGCTCATCAACCAAATGAAAATTTCCACACAAATAAACTATATTAAGAAATCAAAAATACCATAATTACTTAATGCTTACTTCTGCATAGAGTTCAAAAAATATTAATATTTGATCTCCTACTTTCCACTTGAGCACATATTTTATTTTTTGTCAATTTTGTGAGTCTATTAATTTTTTTAAGCACCTCAACTTTGTGGGTGGTTCAAGGAAATCTGGAACGCAGCTAAGGCGTTTACAATAAACAAATAAAATTAGATTATATCCATCAAATTCTATAAAAAAAAAAAGCCTCTTAAGCTAAGTAATAACATGCAAATCAGGAAAAGAAAAATGGTGGCAAAATACACAGACCAATATCATGCGCTTATTTTGAAACCAACAAAAATGCCATGGTAAGTGCCTCTTGCTTCTTCATCTCCAACATCATGGAATGTATCAAGGAGTCTCGAAGTAAAAGAATCGGCTTTTAATGTTCTGCAGGCATGAATGAGTAAAAAAATTATTTCATAAAACTCATTTTTTCTCAGATCAAGGACTCATAAAACCCAAAAACTAACTTAAGAAGTTGAACATCTCAATTACTATAATGATGGGATATCACCCACTCTCTAACAAACATTTTAAAGCATAATAAATGAAAACATACAAAAAAGGAACGAAACTCCAGTGGCTGATTAACGACACTAACGCAATAGATTTATGAGTGGTTCAACAAATGAAAAAAACAAATAATTTGGCGTATTAAGACAAAATTACTTACAATAATTTGGCGTATTCAGGTCTGCATTTAAATCCAATTACAATTGGAAGATAACACAAAGTAATAAAAAAATCGTGGTGGGATATTGAAATATCAAAACGGGAAGAGAGATATAAGAGGCATATCTGATAAATCATCCATTGAAACCTGTAAATTAACACAAAGCAATAAAATAAAGCAACACAATACCAATACAAACAGATGTGAATTCAACCCCACGAAAGAAGTTATAAACAAAATGATGGATATGAGTTAAAGTCAAATTTCAATGAAACAAAAAAGATGATCAATACACTTACAGGTTCCAAAAAAGATACAGTCAAGGTAATTCATAAGAAAGAAGAGCAAGTGATCAATACACTTACAGGTTTCAATCACTGGCTCAAAAATCGCCATTATGATTCTGTTTATTATTGCCACTGTCTTTTTTTATTCCATAACCATGATCTTAATTTTGATAGCGATTGCAATTATCCCTTTAAATATTAGTAAAATTGCGCTACAATGAAATACTTGAAGAAGTCGTTGGTCCGTTCGAATTGCGTCAAACAAACTCTTCAACTGATTTTTCACGACCCCATTATCTTCCATAATATTCCAATTATAATAATATACATACCACAATGCATGAAAAAAATTGAACAAAACACATACGGGAGGGGGTGGCCGAAGGCAATCGCCTGCAGAGAGAAGATGAGACACGGTTTGTGTTAGTAGCAAATAGTCAATTAAAACAATAATAAAAAAGTAAAAATATTGGGAAGGGTTTAATCCAAATTGGGGAATTCAAGCTAGGGCTTCAATTTCGATAAAAAAAAAGATGCATATTCCATTGACTAAAATCAGATTTCCAACACACGATCCAATCAAATAAAAAAGTACAACAATCATAAAAATGAGCACACCAGAAGAAATTAAAAGAATCGCGGAAATTGAAAGGTTGAGCATGATAAGAGTCAAACCGTATTAAGCGAGCATAGTAGAATGTCATACGACCTAGGTGCGGCTGGGTTGTAGCTTAACCGGCGTCGCGCTGAGGTTTTGGTGGAAAACAGTGATTTAGCAAAAGAAGGATGCTTTAGAACTTGGGTACTTCAATTCGATTGAAACTCAAAGGAAAAAATAAGAGAGTAAAAGAGAGAACAGAGATTAGACGCTGCTCAAATAATGGATGAAACTAAATCGTCACAAAGTCGCTGCCCAAAGACGCTGATCAAATGAATACAGAAGTGAGATACCAAATCATCTAAAAGTAGGGTTTTAATTATGATAGGTTAGGTGGTGATTTAATAGAAAAAATGAATATATATACATAGAGAGTGAGATTTAACTGAAAAAAAAAATGAATATATATATATTTTCTAACATTTACTTTTATACCTTCCTAATTTTAAAATACGGCACATGTTACTTTAATTTTTACTGGAGTAATATAAATTAAATACACCCTAAGAAAATTATTATATTCCTCGGCATAAATTTGCACAATATTCTGAATCCGCTATTGATTAAGAGTGGAATTTTGTTTAATTATGTTATAAAAGAAAATTCTATTATATTTAAATTTTTTTACATAGAAACAATAAAATAAATTTAAGTATACAATTATTAATTTTCTGGATTAATTACTTTCTGATACATTTTGTTAAGTGTTATTACTGTAAGATACGTACATTCAAATTTATTACTATTGGATACAAAAGTTAAAGTGATATACCTAATATAACCCTAATATTAATTAAATACTTAAGAATTGGATTTTTATTATGCCCCATCTCAAGCCCTACCCCTCCTATTTATCCGTCTTTGTAGAACAACACTACACTTCTCTCTCTCCTATTTATACGTTTATATCACGATTCACAATGATACACTTCTCTCCCATCTCTCTGCGTCCAATAATTCATAGTTTCTCTCCTCATCTATTCCCATTAATACTCGCATTTATGATCTATTGAAATTTATCAAAGGGCTGAAGGAACAGAACAAGATCTAAGTTGATCCAAACCTAGTTGCACTGCCACCGCAGCAATTGTTGAAATTTATTAGACAATAGCGCCGATTATTATCGTAAAATATATACGAATTCTCATTAAGATTCGTCACCATACTAAGTATCGATTTCAAGTAGATGCTTCTCGTCAATGAATCTCCTCTCTCACTCTCTCAAATTTCTCTTAGTGAATAGATCAATAATCTAGTTGATTATATCTAAATACGTATATTCATAACATTCATTATAAGTTGAATAAATTGTTCTTCACAATTCTCATGTTTTTATTTTTATTTTTGGAATGATGGACTTAAATGTATTTCAAATTATCATTAAAATTTAAAATTAGTTAAATTATATTTTGCAAAATTATTAATTGATTGTGCAGAATTATTAACTGGTTGTGCAGAATTATTCACGCCACTATTCGCCGGAAAAATATATACATAAATTATACTTCATTGTGAAAAATATTCACTAGTTGTGCAAAATCATTCGCTAATTGAGTATTATAATTCGTCAGAAAAATATGTAAAGAAATTATATTATGCAAAATTAATCACAAGTTGTGCATAATTATACACTAATTGTGCAAAAAAATTCAGGTCAAGTTTGCCGGAAAAATATATAATCAAATCATGTTGTGCAAATTATTTACTAATTGTGCATAATTATACACTAATCGTGAAGTAAATTAATTAAAATATCTTTATTATTATGATAGAATAAGGTGAAAGGGCAATATTTATAATATAATTTTGTACCCTACAATAATAATTTAAAGTCCATATATATCTAATAGTAATAATAGGAAATGTATTGTACCTAATAATAAGTTTTCCAAATTTATTTTATTTAATTTATTTTTGAATTCAATTATACCTTATTATCCCGCGTATTATGCATGTTACATGCTAGTAAAGACATAAACAAGTTCTTCTTCTACATCATACATTAGCATGTAAGCAAAGTTAAGTTTTATAGTATACATGGGTCAAATCTTGCATCAATATGAAAATTGTAAATTTAAAATTGAACTTGTAAATCATGAATTTTTTCATACCTCGTTAAAGCGAGCAACGTACTCAGTGGCGCTATATAGTAAGAGACTATATATATATAACCAAGTATGTCATGCGTTACCAGAAATTTTAAACATGTATGAACAAGTATGCAGAATCGCATATATACCTGCTCTGATACTATATTGTCACACTAAATTTTAATATTTAATAAATTTAAAATAACTCTAGGTAAGCAAGTGAATACTTCATTTGGATAAAAAAGATAAAGTCTCTTGTGAAACGGGTTATTTGTGAGACGGGTCGACCCATCACTAAAGTATGTCCATTATTTAGATAAAGTATGTTTAATGATTGTTAAAGTATGTTTTCTAAAGTATGTTAGATTATGCATTAAAGTATGATTTTAGTATGTTATAATATGATTTATTATTGACATACTTTAACTATAGATAAGCATACTTTATTTATATAATAAACATACTTTAGTGATGGGTCGACCCGTCTAAAAAATAACTCGTCTCACAAGAGATTGTCTCGATAAAAATAGTAACAATACCAAATAAAATGAAGAAGAGTTTTCAACAACACAATTTAATTCACTCTTTATCCACTTATTTTCCCAGGTTCATGGTACAAAACCAAAACATTGAGGCACACCAATTTTAAGAATAGATTGTAAAATGACATATGATTTTTCTTGAATTCAAATGATGGCATTACCACTAGAAGTAACGAAAGAAAATAAATTTTCACTACCTGCTATATATGTGTTGCACGGGAGATGCACAAAAATACGCACACAACATGCAAGTCTAAATTATTCCCAAACTAAAAACTTGACCATAAACCTGAATTATCCCAATGCCAAGCAAAACATGGTGTACATCATAATCATCAAATACTTAAATTAAAACTCAAGCAATTTAGAATTTCTCTTCACTAATTAAAACTTAGCAGAGTGCACAAGTCCATATCAGGTTTTATTAAATTTTATTTAATGTCCCCTTGCCAACACATCCGCCACATGTACGTTACCAACACGCTAACCTAAAAGAGAGAAATAATATTGGGGGTGAGCAACCACGGCTCAGTGGAAACAACACATTGTTACCATTTAAATAATCTCACTTGAGAAAGAAAATAAATACTTACATCTTATATTCATATTGGTAAGGCACCATTTGGTCCATTACCCGTGAGACGTAGTTGATATATAAGTCATCGCAATTCGTTATCCGTAAACATAATTAGTATGGTACTTTAAAGTTAAATACCCAAATTTTCATAAATCATGCTTCATGGCAAATATCATATATAATTTGATCTATCACATAGTGCAAAAATTTAAAGAACAATAGTATATTCCCACCTTCAAACAACTTATGAGTAAGAATTCGATCACTAATCTTCTCGACTTGTACCCCCTCGCTGCCTAGTGTACAGAGACAAGAAAACGAGTTCAACAGCATGCTACTAATATACTTAAAATTCCAAAATTTGCGGTGTATAGAAACTGATACAAATTTTTTTAGGACATTTGGATGAAAAGGGGCAGCGTGTAGGATTGAAAAATAGCACAGGTTGAATAAGCTTTTTCATAAAAAGATGAAACAGTACGAAGTGAGCTTACCTTTCCCTTCTTCCTTGTACGATAATGGTTTCAGTGATTTAGAGTGAGAAGGGGAAAGAATGATTAGGGTGTATTTAAACACCACAATTGATGGCATATTTTAAATGAGTGTTTAGTGCGATCTTTAATTTTTATAAAAATATTATGACTTTTTATTTATAGTACGATTTTTTTATGAAATAATTCATTGCTCCACTATAATTTTTCATTAATTCTAGTATCACTTTTTATTAAAATATTATCACTTCTTATACTTTCTCTGTCCCATTTCAATCTTTATATTTTACTATTTTGGGCGTCTCATTTCAATCTTTACGTTTTCTTTTTTGGTATATGGGACCCACCTAAAAATTAATATATCACCATGGGACTCACATCCAACACTAATACACATATCACTTTACATTAAATATTATATCTTTCTATCCACTATCCATTAAAATACTATATTCTTTAATTAATGTACAAAATGTCAGCGTATGCATTGAAACGGAATGGAGGGAGTATGTCTAATGAAAGTTTTCTTGTGAGTCGATCTAACACAAATGTTTGCATTTATTTATGTGACAATCTTGTATGAGATCGTCTCATGGTGAGGCCGTTTTACGCTTTCGTAATAAGTTATCACTTTTTATTAAAAAATATTATTACTTTTATTTTAAAATGTTATGACTTTTCATTTATATTATAAATTAATCATTAAATAGTTGTTTAGTGTGAAAATCTGTATATTTTGGGGTCTGATTTAGCACCGTTTTGTAGAATTTATATTCGTATTTTAGCACTAAATGGTTAATTTTCATATATTTTAGATATTGGTGCATTTGAGGTGTTATTTCGTATTTTTAGGTGGAAAACGGATTAAAAGTGCAAAGTTGGAATGAAGGGGGAAATCGTGAAGAATGCTGAAAAAATCATGAGCACTTTGCATAATTTTTTTATTCTTGTAGAAGTCAAAACTGATCATGTAATATATTTTTGGAAAGCTACGAAAGAGAGGATCGTTTTGGCACAAGAATCACCTAAACTGGAGCTTGAATGAAGAAATTATGATCAAAACGGTGAGACTGCGTAAAAGTGCACGACCACAAGAAGGGTCCTCGTGCGTTCAAACAGTGATAATGCACGGTCAAGAGCGTAGTCGTCATGCGTTTGATATGAGAAGCGAAATGCACGACCAGAACACGAGTTATTAATTTCGAATGCACAAGGAGAAAGGTTGTCGTCGTGTGCTTGGTCAGAGATAATGCATGAGCAGAAAGTGGATCATCATGCGTTTCTTCAAGTACGTGTTTTTTGGCCCAGACGTACTTTAAAGCCTAGTTCGTGAATAGATTGAAGGAAGGAAATTCCTCAACTATAAAAGAGACACTTAGCATTCATAAAACATAACTCTCCATAACCCTTCATACTTTTCATACTCTTTCCCTACCAACATATCGAAATTAAGATTCACCATCCTATCCACTCATCCAGAAGAGTTCATTAGTGTTTTTTACATGAGAATGAGAACGAGAAGGTTCAGAATCACGGAAGAAAGAACGAAGAATCACGCCACATCTAGGGATTTTCTTATTCTTTCTTTCTTAATTTTGAATAATAGACCTATGGATTTATTTTCATCTTTAACCATGGGTGTTGCTTGAAACACCATGGGCTAGTACTTCTTGGATAGTTCAAGGTTTTGAAGGTTTGAATTTCTTGAATTGATGACCTAGACTAGGTTGGATTTCTGCAGTATTCTTATTCCCTTTGAGACTTATATTTTTGTCTTATATGGTCTGCCCTCATTCATGATATGTCATTGTCTTATGCATATTTATTCTTGTTGCTTGTGTCATAAAGGGATTAATTTTGTCAATCTATTATGAGTAAAGGGGATCTGACCATATAACATTTATTCATTAAAATAATTAATATTGGACACTTAATATATTTATTAATTACCATTCTAGAGGATTTGGTTTCTTAGATTATTAGGTAGGAACCGAGGTTTAATTTTTAAGTGCATATAAAGGGAAGTTTAGTGCTCTACCCTGTAATCGAATTTTGCATGAAGTACTTAGAAAGGGAGTATGAATTATTCTTCTGCATCTTAGATTTTGAACCAGATTTTTGTGTTAAGTTTATTTTTAAAAAAGGGATTTAACATAGTTTTGTGATTGCTTCCATAAAATCTGCAGGAATTCTAACCGATTGTCTAGTGATTTAATTTGATTAATTTAAACTAGATTTTCTAGAGCTATCTATCTTCTCTCTTGAACACTTTCATATTTATTTTATTTGCTATTTTATTATTTTTAGTAATTATTTTCAGAAGTTTAATTAATTATCTTAAAATACTCAGATTTGTCTTAAATTAGAGTAGTCATAAACTGAATTAAATATGAGTTTAGAATTATCCTTTGGGTACGATATTTTTACTTGATGACACGTTGAGCTACAATTGATTCCCTACACTTGGGGACACATGAAAATCAGTGAATAAGCAATAGTATACAACACCATTATCAATTTTCATCAATTAAGTAGTCACTTTCCGTTATAAAAGAGTATTACTTCTTATTTATCTCACGAAATTCTTTTCATTAGGCGATTACACACAAGTCTTTTCCTTATAAATTGGTTTTGTGAACTAACCATGTGTGAGTTTTACTCGGTTAATCTTGTTTCCAAAAAAAAAATCCTTTCCTTTTATCTTATTCTCCCTCATTCCTACTAATAAGTTATATTTACTCTAGATACGAAATTTTAGAAAAATATTTTTTTGATTTACTTTTAAGGGTAATTTGATATTTTTAGGTAATAAATAAATTATAAAGTAAGTTATGTGAGTTCTAAAGTGGTGTCAATTTTGAAATTAAAATGTGTTTTAGGGTTGTTGAATTGTGTCTGTTTTCATATTTGGGGTGTGAATTTATTTATGGAATGGACAAAAGTAGTAAATGTGAATTTGCTTATGAGATTGAGGTAATAGTATTTTTTACTATAATTAAATATTATTATGAGTTGATCTCTTGTGTACTTAGGTACACAAAATATATAAGAGTATAACATTTTGTTCTAACACATTCAATATGCCAATATATTAAGACACCAGTCAATATATGTTGTCTTTGTGCGTGCAAAAGAATTTAAGACAACATATATATTTAAAACTGCATATATAAAGCATACTACTACACATATTCTGATATATTTAGTGTATTTACTGGTGTCTTAATATTTTTTTGTTGTAGTGATACACTTTAATTAATAAGGGAATACTTTTTCATTGAGGATGTCAACTGAAATATTATTAGTATAAATATTTGTTTAAAAGAATTTCTTCGAAAATAAGAGTATAAGTTCTTATACGAAAGAGTATAACAATTGATATTAAAGGGTACGACTTTAGAAAAATATGAGTTCAAGAACTTGATGCGTGTTTTCTCAACAAATAATTAATCCCCAAGTATGAAGGATATCAATTGTAGTCTCGAAAGGTGACCAAGTGAATATCGAACCCAAGGGACGTCATATTATCAATTTAATTATTATCTAAATTAATTAAGACAAGGCAATTACGTTTTAATGGTTATCTAACAACTAATATGCTGGAAATTAAATAACAAATAAAATAAACTATCACTCGAAGGATACGAAAGTGGATCAAGTAGGAGAATAGGTAGCTCTAGGATAATCCAGTTTCACTAATTAACTTTCCTTCCATGTGTCAATGTCCGACTCTGCCTTGTGGAATATGGACGCATCACTAAACCATGCATATCTACTCTATAGACACAAGTAAATATGTGTGTAACACGTGTGAATAACCTCGAAGCAAGAGATATAATTCACCCCCTTTTCTAGGTACTATCAGTATCAATTATTTCTCCCTAGGATTGGTACTCTAACCCGATATGATCTCCCTTTATAGGTACTATGAAATTATCTTCTTTATCCTATTTATTAACCCGAATTCAATTCAATTAATAAGTATTCATGTATGATAGTTCTAATGAAGCTTCGGAGTCCCCTCACTTAGAATCATAACATGGAATTCTGCTCAGCAGTGAACGCACTCAATCAATAATCAAGATATGTATTCAGACTCTACATAACAGTTAATGATGCACAAAATGACCGTGAGTATGAATTAAAAAGGCACAATCATATATAAAATAAATCCACAAGTAGTGTTGTACGGAGTTTACACATGGAAGTTCAATTAACTAGATAAAACCTTTACAACCCTAGTTCTACCAAAAAGGCTCTAGCCCATGATGTTGCGAAGAACAATCATGGGTGTTGGATAGATCTTACCCGGATGTCCGGAAAATACAAGATAAATTAGGAAACGAATAAACCCTAGATGTGGCGTCATCACGTCCTTCTCGCTCTTGAATTCTCCTCTTAGTTCTCCCCTTGATTCCACAAACGAATCTTCAAAGTGATGGATGGATGGAGAAAAGGATGATGGTTGGGGGGTGATCCCCCCTTGTGGGGTGTTGTATGTTGTGGCCTCTCTTCTCCTATCTTGTATTGTGTTGTGTTCCTCTTCCTTTTTGGGGCTGTATAGACCTCCTTTTATACTTGTAATCACGTCTCCTAGGCTTGGAATGGACTTTTAAAGTGATCACACGCATTTAGGCCTCGAAAATACGGATTTGGTAAGTTCCCGAAACGCGGTTCGACCTCCCAAACAGGTCGAACCAAACAGGGGAGGTCGAACCATGGTCAAACCAACCCCTACAGGTCGAACCATGGTCGAACCACCCTTCTGGACGTCCCAGGTGCATGGTTCGACCAGCCAACAGGTCGAACTAGCATGTCGTGGTCGAACCAGCATTTTTTCCGTTGGGTTCGACCTCGGTTCGACCTCAAGCAGGTCGAACTGATTTGCGCAGTCTCTCCATTTCGCGTATAACTTTCACATCCGACCTTTGAATTGAGTGATTTTTACGCTCACGTGATCCTCTCTTCCTGAGCTTTCTATATTTATAAAGAAATCATAAGAACTCCAAGAATTGAATATGTAACAGGCCATGGAAAGTAGCACTACAATTCTGTTTGGCACAGCTCGCGCGGCGTCACCACTTTGCTCATAACTTCCTCATTCGGACTTCAATGATGGTGTTCTTTATGCCAAAACGACCCTCTCTTCAGTGGCTTTCCAACCATATATCATACCAACAGTTTTGAGCTCCACAACAATATATAATAATTACGAAAGTTGGATGTGCGTTTTCAGCATTCTTGCACAAATTGCACTTTTTCTCAAACTTTGCACTTTTCATCCTTTTTCCACCTAAAATACAATAAAACACCTCAAGTGCACATAATTCTTACATATATCGAATATAAGACACTTGTGCTCATATAAGACTACAATATCAATCAAAAAGGTGTTAAATTTGATATTAAAATACGCTTATTTTCACTCTCATCAATCCCCCAAACTTACCTGTTGCTCGTCCCGAGGCAACAAAATAAAGATAAAGAGAAAGAGAGTATGAAAATTAGCGGGGAAACAAGGACTATGACCAATACCCATTCAAAATACAATTGTCATCAACTTAGGTCATGCAACTCTTATCACGTGTAATAATCAATTCAAAGCATACAAGTTAAGACAATCACCACCAATTCAAATACTCCATTGACATGTTCTCACGGAAAGTATATATCACTCGCACTCAAGTGTAAAAGATGTACACTTATGGGTTAAGGTGTTTACGCTCAGATTCAATTCAAGTGCATGCGTAATCATAAGCTTGCCAAACGTCTCAAGCTCTTCACCACTAAAAGTATGATTCGACAATGGGATCAAAAAGGACTTTTCTTTTGGATGTAATGTTGGCTCTTTGGTAAGGGTAGGAAACATATGGATAAAGTGACTCAATTAGTAGAGAATTAAAATCGGAGATCTTATGTACTGCAGATTTTTACACTTCAAGGCTATCCAGCTTCATGCTCTTCTAATTTTCTTTTCTCTCATTTCCTTCAAGCTCAACATACTTTTTCTTGTCTTCAAGCACATCATTTTTTTTCCCGAGGTACCAGTTTCGGACACTACCTCTAACATCTTGGGGTACCAGTTTCGGGCACTACCCCTAAGCAACTTATTTTTAAGCTCATATTTTTGTTTTTGCTCATAATCACTTGTACAGCTCCAAATATTTTATTCCTTCCAAACTCCATGAAAATCAATTCACACACTTTGACAGCATTTAATTCTCCACTAAATATAGGAATTTAAGGCTCAAATAGGATATCAAAGTGGCTATCTTCGTAGGTTACCAAAGAAATAAAAATTTTAGGCTCAACGGGGTTAACTACGGATATATAATTATTTGGTAGGAAATTATTTGGCTAAGTGACTCATAAATTCAAGGATGACCTTAGATCATCTCTCATCATCTAACACACATGTAGTTTCAAGTAAGACAAGAGGCAAGCTCTAGAATACATACACAAGAACGATACTCACCAGAAAAGAAATATCATGTGATTATGTACATGATCAACGAGGCTCAAAATCTCACATGGGTTTTTAACAAGTAACAGAGCACTTTTCATGGTAGGTAATATCCCACAAGTACACATAGAACTTCATATCACAATATAACTCAAGTACACTTCATTCATCAATTTCAAGAGCATATAAATTTCAAAGATAATTTTAACAATATAAGCTCACATGGATCACCACCATAAACTCAATCCTTCCACTCCATGAATTAAAAGCACATATAAAAATTAGAAAAAGAAAACGAGGGCACCTGATTTTTCTTCAACGTACGCACGAGCTCCTCAAGTCAAAGCCTCAATGTAGAACACGTCTTGCCACTCTTTTACCTTTTTCTATCATCAAAGCTCAAACAAACTCATCATCACAGGATTCATCAATAATAAAATAGGAGAACTATAAGAAAGAATTAATTGACTATGTAATCGACTTCACACACTAGAAACACCACTGAACACTAGACAAATTGTAAAAAATCAACACATCAAAACCGATTAAAGTTTCAATATACCGCATAAAATCAACTCCCCTAGCAAACATTACAAAGAAAAGATTATATTCTTGGTGCTTCAATGAGGTAAGTACATCACACCCCACCAAACTTAGTAAAAACGTAAGTTGAAACTAAGTTTGCAAAGATGTAATTGCCGAATAATAAGCAACTTAAATATAAAAATTTCTTACTCACACGAAAGAAATAAAGCAATAAAACGGAAGGGCAAGCCCCCAACAGGCGCTCATGTTTAACGTCGTAGAGTCACGACGATAGAGGACGGTCTTCTCGCATCCTCACCTTCAAATACTTTCTTTCCCTCTTCTTGTCTACACTTAACACCTCACCTTTCTTGGTCACAAAAATATGATCATTGAAATTCCCTTCCTCCCATGGCTGTCTAGACTCCTCCTTGTCAACCTTCCACTTAAATTCAGAATCACCTGTCTTAGAAAAATCAAGATTAAACAAGTTAGAAACCATATCAATGCTCTTACACGATTGAGTCTCCATGGGCATCTTCATTGCATGATCAAGAGAGAAAACCACATCTTCATTATCCATCTGCAGTCTAAGCTTCTCCGCTCTCAACTTCTTTGCTCTTTCCCACTTCTTCTCCATTGTAAGCTCAGTATTCTGCTCATGTAATGGTACTGGAGTAACATCAACATCATAGGGAGCATTCGGCGCAACAATAGGCATGTTTCGGATCGATTCGACTAGGGTTTGACCTGTTGGAGAGGTCAAACCAGGCACGTAGTGGTCGAACCGATCATCTGGAAGGCTGTTCTCATTTTGAAGTTGTGGTTTGACCTGGGTTCGACCTTCAGGACAGGTCGAACCACTTTCCCTCAGGTCGAACCGGCTTACTGTACTATTTCTGCCTCCCAGTTCGACCAAGGTTCGACCAGATAGTTTGGTCGAACCATGTCCATCGTGGTCGAACCGTTGTTGCGATAAAACAAGGTGCTTCGCAGAGTGTGGTTCGACCTGTTGTGCTGGTCGAACCGGAATGCCCCAGGTCGAACTGACCTTCTGTAAGATTTATGGTCGTCGATTCGACCTGGGTTCGACCTGATGGACTGGTCGAACTGGTAGCATCGTGGTCGAATCGAGAATTTATGAAAACAGAGTGCTCCAGATGGGGTAATTCGACCTGGATTCGACCTGAGGGCCATGTCGAATCGACTGGCTGTTGGTCGAATCGAGGCGCAGCTTCTGCTGGATGTCTTCCCGTAGCTAGATTCGACCTCCCCTGCACGCTTCAACCTGTGGGACAGGTCGAATCATAGTGTTTTTGGTCGAATCCGCTTCCTTTCGCCTCAAACTTTGAATCCGGCTTCATTGGTCCCTTGTACTGCATTCCAAACCTTAATGTGATGGCTTTATTCTCCAATTTTTATGTTAATTGATTCACGTTCGTGGTCATCTGCCCCATAATCAAAGTAAGCTCCTTCATCTGCTTAGATAAATCTGCATGATCAACACTCATTCTAGCTTCGATGTGGTCAATCCTTGCATCATTCTCAGCCATGTATCGATGGAAGGTATCTTCAACACTCTTCACTTCGTGCTGCTTCATACTAGGCCCCCTTAGTGTCAACTCTGTAATCTGCCTCTGCTGGGACTCTAGTAGCTTGTTGATGTTAGCTAGACTAGAGACGATCTCATCATCCCTATTCGGTTTCACTTGATATTCAACCTGTGCCACCTTGCCAAGTACATATGATCCTCTATCTCTCTCTACTAGCCAGTCACGTAAATTCATAGAGATGTCTTCAAATAACTTTTCTGCTTCAAGTGCTGTCTTTGATAACAGCGCCTGATGATGCATCAATAAAAACACGCGACTCACAATCCAATCCATAGTAGAAGATGCTTATGTATTCAGCCTTAGAATTCCATGCTGTGGACACCTCCTGATTCATAACAAATCGGGTGATCTCTTGCCTCATCCCACGCCTCATCAAATTTCTCACCCTGATTCATAACAAATCGGGTGATCTCTTGCCTCATCCTTAAGATCCTTGAGGGTGGCATGTATCTCTCCAAGAACTTCTGCTGCAGTTGGTCCCATGTAGTGCAATCTGTGGCATCAAGAGTCTCATACCAAGCTTCCACCTTATCAATCAAAGAGAACTTGAATAAGGCGATCCGCCTAGCATTATCATTAGCTCCAGCTCCCTTCTGAGTGTTTGTATAACCAAGAAATTTTCGAAGATGCTGATATGGATCTTCAAAACAACCTCCAGAAAAGGGATTCTTCTCTACCATGTTAATAAGAGCGGGATTTATCTCAAAATCATCATCTTCCCCCTTGCTCCTATCAACCCCATGTTGACATTCCCAAAGTTCGTGAAAATTTCACGAATGGAAACATTATCCGGATTCTGCCTTGCTCCGGCCATATTTAGATCAATGTGTTATTACTTCTTTTCCTTCCTCTCCTTTTACAAGCGCACAAGTAACTCGGAAAAATTCAAGGTTAGATAGAAATAAATAATCACAAATAAAAGAAAAAGAAAAAAAAAATCTTAATCAACTAGAAATAATAAAATCAATAATAACAGTCGTCCCCGGCAACGGCGCCAAGAACTTGATGCGTGTTTTCTCAACAAACAATTAATCCCCAAGTATGAAGGATATCAATTGTAGTCTCGAAAGGTGTCCAAGTGAATATCGAACCCAAGGGACGGCGTATTATCAATTTAATTATTATCTAAATTAATTAAGACAAGGCAATTACATTTTAATGGTTATCTAACAACTAATATGCTGGAAATTAAATAATAAATAAAATAAACTATCACTCGAATGATACGAAAGTAGATCAAGTAGGAGAATAGGTAGCTCTAGGATAATCCAGTTTCACTAATTAACTTCCCTTCCATGTGTCAATGTCCGACTCTGCCTTGTGGAATATGGACGCATCACTAAACCATGCATATATACTCTATAGACACAAGTAAATATGCGTGTGACACGTGTGAATAACCTCGGAGCAAGAGATATTAATTCACCCCCCTTTCTAGGTACTATCAGTATCAATTATTTCCCCCTAGGATTGGTACTCTAACCCGATATGATCTCCCTTTATAGGTACTATGAAATTATCTTCTTTATCCTACTTATTAACCCGAATTCAATTCAATTAATAAGTATTCATATATGATAGTTCTAATGAAGTTTCGGAGTCTCCTCACTTAGAATCATAACATGGAATTCTGCTCAGCAGTGAACGCACTCAATCAATAACCAAGATATGTATTCACACTCTACATAACAGTTAATGATGCACAAAACGACCATGAGTATGAATTAAAAAGGCACAATCATATATAAAATAAATCCACAAGTAGTGTTGTACGGAGTGTACACATGGAAGTTCAATTAACTAGAAAAACCTTCACAACCCTAGTTCTACCAAAAAGGCTCTAGCCCATGATGTTGCGAAGAACAATCATGGGTGTTGGATAGATCTTACCCGGATGTCCGAAAAATACAAGATAAATTAGGAAATGAATAAACCCTAGATATGGCGTCATCGCGTCCTTCTCGCTCTTGAATTATCCTCTTAGTTTTTCCCTTGATTCCACAAACGAATCTTCAAAGTGATGGATGGATGGAGAAAAGGATGATGGTTGGGGGGTGATCCCCCCTTGTGGGGTGTTGTATGTTGTGGCCTCTCTTCTCCTCTCTTGTATTGTGTTGTGTTCCTCTTCCTTTTTGGGGCTGTATAGACCTTCTTTTATACTTGTAATCACGTCTCCTAGGCTTGGAATGGGCTTTTCAAGTGATCACACGCGTTTAGGCCTCGAAAATACGGATTTGGTAAGTTCCCGAAATGCGGTTCGACCTCCCAAACAGGTCGAACCAAACAGGGGAGGTCGAACCATGGTCGAACCATGGTCGAACCATGGTCGAACCACCCTTCTGGACGTCCCAGGTGCATGGTTCGACCAGCCAACAGGTCGAACCAGCATGTCGTGGTCGAACCAGTATTTTTTCCGTTGGGTTCGACCTCGGTTCGACCTCAAGCAGGTCGAACCAATTTGCGCAGTCTCTCCGTTTCGCGTATAACTTTCACATCCGACCTCCGAATTGAGTAATTTTTGCGCTCACGCGATCCTCTCTTCCTGAAATTTCTATCCTTATAAAGAAATCACAAAAATTCCAAGAATTGAATATGTAATAGGCCATGGAAAGTAGCACTGCAATTCTATTCGGTACAGCTCGCGCGACGTCACTACTTTGCTCATAACTTCCTCATTCGGACTTCAATGATGGTGTTCTTTACGCCAAAACGACCCTCTCTTCAGTGGCTTTCCAACCATATATCACACCAATAGTTTCGAGCTCCACAACAATACAGAATAATTATGAAAGTTAGATGTGCGTTTTCAGCATTCTTGCACAAATTGCACATTTTCTCCAACTTTGCACTTTTCATCCTTTTTCCACCTAAAACACAATAAAACACTTCAAGTGCACATAATTCTCACATATATGGAATATAAGACACTTGTGCTCATATAAGACTACAATATCAAATAAAAAGGTGTTAAATTGGACATTAAAACACGCTTATTTTCACTCTCATCAGAGACATGTTTTTTTACCTATAATAAGTGATGTTTTATTAAAAGGGAAATAAAAATAAGAAAAGAGAAGGGAACAGAAAAGTAAAAATTGACATAGTCAATGGAATAAGCCAAACAGGCGGCTTAAAATAAGGCCAAAACAAACGGCCTCTTAAAGGACTCAGCCTAAAATTATATTCTAATATTACATGATTTTTATTATATACTCCCTCCGTCTGCTTCTAAGGTATTCATTTTACTATTTTTGGCGTCCGCTTCAAAGGTATCCATTTATCCTATTTAGTAAAAAAGTACACAATGTGGCCCACCACTTCCCTCTAATACAACTACCCACTTTACATATAATAATAATACTCCTTAATCCACGTGCAAAAAGTAAGTGGATACCTTAGAATCGGACGGAGTGAGTATATATATTTATCTCTAATATTTATAATTAATTTTTAGGATAAATTTATAATTTTTTCGTACATATTTTATGGTATGTTTAGAATTTACTGGTATGATTGAATGAAATTACATGGAATGGAATGAACTCATTAATGAAATATAGATGGAAAAGAATGACAAAATATATTATTTCCATAATAATTGGTAATGATCAGAATTTCACTATTTGTATTTTATTTAAATTTTAAATTAATTTAATTTTCAATAAATTTAATGTATTTTAATAATTATTCTAATAAATATTATGACTAAAAATAATTTTTTTTATAATATTTAAAATTTAAATAAAAACTGTATGTAATTTAAAAAGACATTATATAAATAAAATAAAATTTTATATTTAATACTCCATCCGTCCGCTTCTAAGGTGTATTCATTTTACTATTTTTAGCGTCCGCTTCAAAGGTATTTGTTTCCCCTATTTAGTAAAAAAATATACAATATGGCCCACCACTTCCCTCTAATACAACTACCCACTTTACATATAATAATAATACTCCTTAATCCACGTATTAAAAGCAAATGGATACCTTAGAACCGGACGGAGGGAGTATTACATATGTGTATTCAATTTAAAAATAGAGACATTCTCTTATGAGACGGGTCGACCCATTACTAAATTATGTTTATTATATAGGTAAGATATGCTTATTTGTAGTTAAAGTATGTCAATAAGGATTCATATTATAACACCCTAAAATTATACTTTAATTCATCATTTATTATACTATAGAAAACATACTTTAACAATTATTAAGCATATTTTATCTATAATAGATATACTTTAACACATATCAGGAACCGTCTCACATATGTAACGACTCACAAGAGAGTTGTCTTAAAAATAATACTAATTTATATAATATTTTTTATATAATTTAATAATTTATATTTAGAATAAAAATTTAATTAATTATATAATTTTTTGTATTTTAAATTTCTTTCTTTACAAAATTTTATTTTTATTAAATTATTTTTATTATAATGAATATTAAATTATAAGAATTTTTTATTCAAAATTTTAAAAATTTTAATATTTTAGTAAATAATTTAATATGAAAATGATATGTTAAATGAAAAAAATTAATTTATTTTTTATTTCGTATTTATATAAAAAGAGATGTGATATAAATAAAAATAATTTAATTATAATTATTAATGTATCTTATACTATATAAAAATAAAAAGACAAAAATTTGTGTTCACCCGGGCGCATGGGAGCACACGTCGTGTGCCTTTAGAATTTTGTATTAAATTGTATATCTTTTAATATAAAGATGTGTACCCTTTATTTTCTGGAAAAAAAATATATTAACGAAAAGTGTATCCCCTTTAGAACAAAAATGGTGTACCCTTATTAACTAACTAAAGTGTATACCCTTTAGAACAAAAATAATGTATCCTTACCCATAATACTAAATTCTAAAGGCACGCGGTGTTCCCGGGCGCACGCAAACCTCACTCAAATAAAAAATAAAAATAAATACTCCCTCCATTCATTGATCACGTACCCATTATTTTTTGCACACGGATTAAGAAATATTATTATTTTATATATAAAGTGGATAGTTGTATTAATAGTGAGTGGTTGGTATGTGTATGGTACTTTTGCTAAGAAGGAACCTTAAAAATGGACTATCAAAGCAGCAACTTTAGTAGCATACAGAGGGGTATTTGATTTCATGAAATAAAGCCATGTGATGGAAGCAGAAGCGGACTTAAGAAGGGGGTAGGGGGGCACTGGGCCCCCCTGAACTTTTAAAAATTACTAGTATAGATATATAAATTTTCTTGAAATAGTTTTGTGTCCAAGTGATGAAGTGAGGATGTTTTAGTTTTAAAGGTCCCGTGTTCGATTCATGCAGCACTGTTACTTTTTTCCCCTCTTCTATTTCTTTTATTTATTTATTTTCACTCTAAATAACATATTTATTTAATAATTTTAATGACTTTAATTTCAAAATTGTTACTCTTACATAATACAATTAAAAATACTAAAACATTTTTAGAAAAATGTTAATAAAAGTTGGTAAATAAAATAATTATTCTTAAAATTTGTAGAACAAAAAACACGAACTATTGTATGAGAAAAATTGGGCCCCCTCGACGGAAATCCTGCGTCCGCCACTAGATGGAAGGAATCATAATTCTCAATCTTAAGAAATACACCTTTGGAAAAGGTATTAAACATAGAAATGAGAATCAAATTAAATAAATAATCGTCGTTAATTAAAAATTTGAAAAGAACCACCCAAATTAATTACGGGCAACAGGTTGCATGTTGCAGTCATTGAGAAATCTCAATCCACGCCGGCGCCGCCTTCTCTTAATCAACCAACGCCTCTTTGGGAGTTCTTTCAATTCCTATTTGTAAGAATCGATTGCCGCCGATGGCTGTCTGAATGATTGCTTCTGTACCGGCCTCCCCCCATTCTCGAACACAAAGGTACGGCCACCTCCGCTACTCTATTTCTCTCCTCCCACACTTGGACATTATATGCCAATTGCGACAAAGAACTGTGCTCTCTCTTCCCATTTTTACACTTGCATTAAGCTTACTATCAGCGGAGTTTGTGAACTTAATGCATAACTTAAAGAACGATTTCGAACCTAAATGTTGGTGTTTTTACTTCAATTGAGCGGTATTTCTGCACTCCGTCAAAAGTATCTTTGGGTTTCAACTTTTGTGTTGGTATGAAAGCATGAGCATTAAGTGTTTGAAAGCCCTCAACTGCGTCCAACCTACAAATATGTCTTGCTGTGAAAGACGATGAGCTTGTATATTCCAAGCTCATTTATTAGGTGTATTGTATATGGATTACCTTAGTTTCAACGCAAGCAATGAAGTTTTATTTTATATTCCGACATGGTACTGATACACTATGAGATTGTATGTGAGTGATTGTGTCATGACACTGGAATTGAAGTTGTGAATATTTTCCTACACCCTTGTCGCTTCTATAGGTTTTATATATTAGAATCACATGTTTTAAATTCAGATATTTGGTAAAAGATTTTGCAATAAGTGATGCTTGTTCGGGTTCATCAAACATTTTTTTTTTGTTTTTAGAGAATCAAAGTATATCATTCGTCCTGAGTCATAACTTCATGATTATATCATTCGTCCTGAGTCATAACTTCACATTGTGAGTACTAAGCATATAAAGTGAGTGAAATTCATGCTATGTTTTCTCTTGCAGAATTGGTTATGATGTTTGACATGAGTAATCCATTTGCTCATTTGTGTGAGAGCAGTTGCATCTATGCAAGAGTTGTTAATACAGGGATATGCTCTTTATCTATGAATAAATATACTAATCTACTATTGATTTCGGTCTTTTTTGTTGTCCACTCTTTAAAGAATAGTGGTTTGTTTAAGTATTTACTGATTTCATATATGAAAGCTTGTTTTTTTTTTTAAACCATTTTCATTACATATATTCATTACTGTGATATAACAAAGTTACAAGTGTAACTGCTTTCAAGCCATACATCATAAAGAACTTGGAGAGCTTACCCTTTCCTGTTTTTTGCTGCCCCCTTTTGAATCTCTGTCTTGAGTTGCCCAATCTAGACAAAGAAACTAGAATTTGAGAGAGAGAGAGAGAGAGAGAGAGAGAGAGAGAGAGAGAGAGAGAGAGAGAGAGAGAGAGAGAGAGAGAGAGAGAGAGAGAGAGCAGGGATTTTTCACCTCTTAGGTTTCTGCTACTTTATTGGCGCTATATCCTTCCTCTGTAGATTGTGTATTTTCTCCGTCTTTGTTTTCCCCTCTTTTCAAGAGTAAGAAGTGCTGCTTCCTCTCTCATTCAGATTTGCTTTTCTTTACATCCCTGCTTTGAGTATTTACTAAAGCTTTGTTGTATTTTTGCATATATTTGTCATGATTGTTTCTTTTTTAGTTTTCACATTATGTGGATTCTTTGTCAGGCCTAGTAAGAAAGTAGGTTTGAGTGTTTAATGATGTGTTGCGTTGAGATTTTGAGTTATATTATTTGTTTACCTCTTGGGGCTCCATGTTTTATCACAAGTTGAGCTTGATTAATGCTTCAAAAGCCATCTTTTCCAGTTTAATTTGAATTTTGTTGATGTTCTTTACAACAAAAGCAGCCTGCCCAGGTCCACCTTTTGATCTTTTAAATTTCACCTTTTTCCTGATTTTTCTTAGGTATTCTGTTGTTTAAAAAGGAAAAATGAATTATGTGGAGCAAAGTCCAACTTTCATCAGTGAAATCACAATGTGTGACTATAAAGCAACATTGCTTTGCCGAATAAGAACTTCTACTGTTTTTGTGGTTTTAAAAGTGCAAGTTTCAAGTAGAGATATGTACTATCATATGTTATTTTTGCATTTTAAAACTGATATTGAAACTGAAGAACTTGCAAGCAGCAGTTCTTCAGGTTTTCGTTAGATATTCTACTTCAATCCGTTTCCCTCGCTGCATGATATTTTCTTTTGGATTTTGCTAAGTTACCCGAAATTACGATTACTACGTTCCTGAGGAGGCAGAGTGAATCCGAATCTTGATTAACACGAATTCTGCTGGTGTTTAGGCTGGGGATTTAAGCGGTAGAAGACTAGACAATAAGGTTGATCATACTTTAAGAATAATGTTGCCTGATCCATCTATTAAATTAAGGGCAATTTTCCTTCTTCTTGTGGGTTATGGAGGGAGTATTATTAAATGTTTTTAATGACAACTTTATAGAAAAAATAAGCATTCTTGAGAGTGGTGAATCGAGCAAGTCTGCTAATAACAAAAGTTACAAAGCCATGTCTGGCTTATTGATTGTTTAATCCTATTGCTACTACTTCACTTCAAATCTTCAATCTTATTTTCATCTCTCTTACATACTTTTCGTTAGAGAAGCCTGCATGGCGAACACTCAGTCACTGGTGTTCTAGTTAACTTGTTTGTTCTTTTTATCTTTATTTTCGAGTGTTTGATTGTTTAGAAGTTATTGTAGGATTATTGTGTACACGGTGATTAAATTTGGCTTCATTGATGCAGCGGGGTAATGCTGATTTTTTTACATATAAAGTGCATGCGTCTTGTTTGATGAAATGCCTCTTTATTCTGAACTTTGTTATAATATAAAATTTGCTTCCTTTCCTTTTGTTCTCCTAGGTTCTTAGTTTAGTTGTAACTGCAAGGCCTACTTGGAGAGCTCAATATGCATGAATATCGCATAATTTTTCTTCTGGGACTAATTTTTAAATTGGTTATAGGTGTTGCAATCAAATTTGAGATAAATTCTTCTGGTCGGGGAGGAGGTCAAGGAAAAAGTTAGGCCTTTGTATGAGTTAGTGAAATGGCTAACAGCAAATTCGAGTATGTGAAATCATTTGAGATGGAGGATGAGATTGTGCTGCCTAACATTATTGTGATTCGTGTTGATGGCCTTGATTTCCGAAGGAACAACTTTCAGCGTAATATCTAATCAAGTTTTACATTTGTAAGTAACCCCTATATATATTTTTTTTAATATTGGAGTAGGTTTTCTGAGGTGCACGAGTTTGAGAAACCAAATGATAAGAAAGCATTAGATTTGATGAATGAGTGTGCAAAGCTCGTTCTAGAGCGATTCCCAGATTTTATATTTTCTTATGGTTACAGTGATGAGTACAGGTAAAGAATGATATAATGTTAATGAAAGCTTATTTATTTTGTTTGTTGATGATGACACTTCTATTTCATATTTGCAGTTTCATATTAAAAAAGGAAACCAAGTTCTACCAGCGACGTGCCAGGTTTATTTCTCAGTTATTAAAAAAAAAAAAAAAACCAACATGAATTATTTCCTTACTTTGCATTAAGTAACCACGTCCCAAAAATGTGAAGTTATTGTTTGCTATGTTTGAGTTTGTGAAACAGTGTACTTAGCTAGAGTTGCATTTTTCTCTTTGTTACAATAAATGATGTTTAAACATGCATTGAAATTTCCTAATGTTTGAATTGGTCGTGATCGCATGATCTAAATTTCTTTGCAGCAAGATAAACTCCCTCATTGTATCACTCTTCACTTCTGTTTATGTTACCAAATGGAAGGCATTCTTCCCTCAGAAGAATTTAAAATATGCCCCTGCATTTCGGTCAAGAGTTATTTGTTGTGCATCTGTGGAGCTTCTTCAAGCATTTCTTCTATGGAGACAAAATGACTGTAAGATTAATTGCTCTATTAGTGTGACTAATCTATATGATAATTCTATTGATCAGATTATGCATATTGAATTACATTTTTTGATATTATTGAGTGCCCATACATCATCCAGTGTGCAGAAACTCATAATGCATTGCTATTCATGGATTGATACTCAGTATTATTTTTGGCAGGCCACTTAAATAATCAATATGATACTTGTTTCTGGGAGCTTATTAAGAGTGGAAAGACTGAAAAGGAAGCAGAAGAAATGCTGAAGGCAAATATGAGATTTTTTAAACATATTATTTGTTTGTACATCAATATATCTATCTTATTTAAAATGGACTATTAAAGTGGCATCATTTTGTTGGAGTCTCTGAGTGGTCTTATTTAATTGCTGTCTTATAGGGATCTCTCAAGCAAGATAAAAATGAATTACTTTATCAGTGCTTTAAAATCAATTACAAGAATGATATACCAGATATTTTTCGCCAAGGGACGTGCATTCTCAAGACAGAGGTAGCTTTCTCTCTCTTTCTTTGTGTAGAGTCAAACGTGCTATTCACTTTATAAAGACTATTTTGAAATTGGAGCAATACACAATATTTCTTCTGTGCACTTGCTGATCTGCTAATAAGCCGGAATATATATTTGATATGTAACCTTAATGATTCTGGTCGTCGAGTGGTTGAAAATCAACTAATTTAAATACAACATTCTTGATGCTAGGCTGAAGATATTGTGAAGTACAAAGGTGATGGCTGTCCTGTAAGAAGGAAAGTTATAACGGTTCACTTGGAAAATATTGCATCAATGAGGTTCTGGAGAATACACGTGAGTCTTTTGAAGGACCTAGGTCAATTCACTGAAGATCTAAACAAAACCAGACCTGAGTATGTTAAATCTTTCAAATATGACAGCAAGTTAATGCCATCCACTTGGATTGTTATTCGCATCGATGGTTGCCATTTCCACAGGTGGTGAATTATTAAAGTGAAACCCCAAATTATATTTGATTGAAGTTGATGGAATTGTCTTTTATAAGACCCCATTTATTTGTTGCAAAACTACAATAACGATTTGCCTTTTTCTGGGGATTATGGCAGGTTTACTGAAGATCATGAATTTGAGAAGCCAAATGATGCAGAAGCACTCAACCTAATGAATTCATGTGCCACTGCTGTACTTGAAGAGTTTAAGGACATTGTCTTTGCATATGGGGTTAGTGATGAGTACAGGTTAAATCATTCTTCACCTCTGTGACTTTAACTATGTTGACTATCGGTGTTCATGTGATTGACAAGCTACTTGGTACTTTCAGCTTTGTTTTGAAGAAAGAATCTCAACTCTATCAAAGGCACGCCAGGTAGGTCTTCAGCAGTAGTAAATTGTCATAATTAATGGCGAATTTTAGTAAGATGACTGATCAATCTCTGTTGAGCTATTCTCTGATAAAATATAGATGGTAACAGAAACATTATGAATATTTATGCATGTATACATGCATGTCTGTGTGCGCGCACGCGTCATTTCATTCCTTTTAACTCCTTTTCATGGTTTAGACTTGAGGTTGAAAATTTCTAATCATAGTTATTAAAGGCGCGCCTCCTCCAAGGCTATAGACCATGCTCCTTGATATTGGTTTTCAAGGCGCAAAGTTCCAAGGCGCATGCCTTTGTGCGCCTTTTTGCGCCTTGCCAGGGCGCGCCTTCTGAATACTCATGTTTTCATGTTGTTTTTCATTATTAATAGTTAAAGCAACACTTTTATTAGTAACATAACAAATTTAAAGAGAGTAGCAACATATCAAATGCCTAAAATAAAATATATTCAACATATCCTCAAATATTAAATTAGGGTTTAGATCTACGGTTCATCTGCTGCCGGCCGTCCGTCAGCGCGCCCGACCGTGTCGCCCGTCACCGGCCACATGAGTCAGGTATGATTTGCATGAGCACATTGATCCCATCTCGTTGAAAGGTATTGATGGTTACAATAAATGGTTAAGTGGTACAATCGATGAAGAAACTTAAGATAATGGACTGGTGTTTGAGGCGGATGACTCGACATGGGATATGGGTGCTAAAGGTAGTGGAGTTGAAGAGATAGAGGGAAAAAATCATCGAGGGCAACTGCCACTAGTTCCAAAAAGAAAGGCGAAGAAGTAATGAAGGAAAGGGAACTACTTTAAGTTTATTAGATGAAGAGAATGAAGAAGAAAAAGATTTTAATTAATGAGTAAGAAGAACTAATTGATGATGAGGACTTGGAGTATGATGAAGAAGAAGATGATAATTAGAATATATTTGCTGCTAGTATTTTTGTGTGATGATTTGATTGACTTGTTTTATTTCAATTATGATGAATTTTCATATATGCATGTTTAATTTTGGCGTCTATAGCTTAGTTTATGTGTCATACTCATAAATTTTTATATTATATTCCTTTTGAACTTATTTTTTTAGCTATATATGTTGTATATGGGTTATATTTAGTATAGAATATGTTATGATGTATATTATGCATTTAATTTCGAGGCGTGCACCTTGCGCCTCAGGCACAAATATCCATCAGTGCGCCTTGCGCCCGCGCCCGCGCCCGCGCCCTTAATAACTATGTTTCTAATGAAAGAATTGATGGTATGCTCGATCAAACGGTATGCTCTGAATCTTTCATAGCTAATACGACGCAACTTTTGCCCTTCGTGACCCGACCTTCTCACTTTTCTTACTCCTCCAGTCCTCCTCCCCCCTCCACCTTGTTAGAATTTATCTCAAAATAGTATGGGATTATGACTATGACATTGAAATGACTGATTAGACTAATTAAAATTGGGTTCTGAGAGCCTTCTCTTGTTTTACTAGAAGAAGGTTCGAATAAAAAATCATACATATAATTCTTCAATTTCTGTTTTGGGGAAAAAAGAGAGGATGATTTGGTGGTTATCATCCTTCAATCAACAAAGATTTTTGTGAGTTGTGTGGTACATTTGTTCTATGGATTCTTCATAATTTAGCAGTACTGTTGTAGCTGGTAAGTAATTTTCTTTTTAAGACTAATTTGGTTGCAAAGAGAGGATTCTGAAAACTTAATCTACTATTGTTGATGATTTGACTCCAATTGTGTGGCTGGTGAGTGTGTTGATGATTCTCATCCCATCTCTCTATCTCTTATGTTGATGGTTTAAACTGTGGTTAGGGGTTGCGAATGATGTATCAGGTGGGGCATTTGTTGTGAAGTGCGCATAGATCGAAGCTATGATTAATTTAATGAAATTCATGCAATATTTGGAACTTAAATTTTGAAAGGGTTTTTGTTGCACTTAGGCAAGATGTATAGCTTTTTCGGCTGTCTTTCTTTTGCTGCCTGAGTTATAGTATGTTTTGAAGGTGCAGAGTAGTGTGTGAATTTGGAGGGATGAATGCCTTATCAGATTTTTGAAATCACATTTCAAGCTGTTAGAAGTTAATATTATGATTTTGAAGTTGCATGATGGGTCTCCGTGACGAAAATACGATCTTCGTACCACTTGATTCTAGGAGGTTGTCCTGTGTTTTCTTTTCTTCAACCGCGGATAGTTGTTACTATTCCATTTACTAATTAATCACAATATTTGTCAATGCAGCTCTCAATAAACATCAGGAGTGTTCCCAAATTTATTATGTTTAATTGATTGATATATCATGACTTTTTTAGTTGTGCAAAATTATAGAAAAAAAACTATTCTTTAGGTACATGAGGTCCTTGGGCTTATAGGGTAGTTTATGTATTGCTTGTATTATACACTCACCTTTTTATGTGAATGATCATCTTGGAATAATTATTTTTATCTATTAGTTGTTTGTTCTCATTTCTTGATGTATGTTCTTATAAGATTTTTGTACGATCAAAGTGCATCAAGGATGTTATAAGATGTGATGTATGTTCTAGCACCAACTAAAGCTTCTTGTATAAAGAATTTGTTGAGTTTCCTGCTTGAGAGAAATGGAAAGTTGTGAAAAGAGCACAATCAGATTTTTCTTATTTTTAATAATCTGTTACTTAAGATGAGATGATTAGACAACACAATTAGAATGTTGTATATCTTATTGTTCATTCAGAGCACATGTGCTACCTCAGGAGAAGGGCTATACAAGGGGCTGGAATGGCTCTCCGACAATATTGCTAATAAGACTAAAAATAATGAGACATCTATAGAGGGGTTTGACATCTCCTTGTCAAGCAGTCGTTTGCACTTGTGGCTTTTGCTTAAAGCAAATCAAGCAAAACACTACTTTTAAGGAAAAAAATTGGAGTAAGAAAAAACTTCAAAGTTTCTTGTCTTCTTTGTTAAATAGACATTGATTGTTATATGCCCCGTTATATAATCTACGACTTTTACTATCCTCTTTTCTTTATTTTTTTGTTCATTCATTTGATTTTACTGAGGCATATTCATGTTTATATTATTTAGAGTCTTAAATCAATAAGTAAACCAATTACTTCTAAAGGGTAATCCTATTAATTCGTAAGAATAATCTAATTATTTTTATAAAGTGATTTATTAATGTACAAATTTCATACAATTTAAGGGTAATCCTATTAATTCCAAAGAGTAATCTAATTATTTTTATAAAATGATTTATCAATGTACAAATTTCATACAATTTTAATTATTCATAATACATAGCTTTATTTTCAGAAATTAGAATCTCAAATAAAAGAGTGATATAATTAATTTAAAGAGTGGTTTAACTAATTTCAAAGAGTGATCCAATTAATTTCAAAGAGTAATCTAATTATTTTTATAGAATGATATATTAACTTATAGATTGCATACAATTTCATTCTTCACTATACATGATTAAATTTTTAGAAAATTAAAGTATCAAGTCAAAGAGTAATCTAATTCTTTATAAAGAGTAACCCAATAAATAGAAAAAAAGTAACCTTATTCACCAAACTGAACATAAACGAATACAATTTAATTCTTCACTATACATGATTAAATTTTTAGAAAATTAGAATATCAAGTCAAAAAGTAACCAAATTCTTTATAAAGAGTAACCCAATTGACAGAAAAAAGTAACATTATTGATCAAACAGAACATAAACAAATCAAGTAAATTCAAAAACTTTTTCGTAGTAACCTAATTCATTATATAAAGTAACCCAATTAATTGAAAAGAGTATCCTAGAAGATGATGACCAAACAAAACAATACATGACTTCATTTAAAAAAAATCAAAGTCCCAAATCAAAGAGTGATCCAATCCATTCAAAAGAGTAATCTAATTCATTCAAAAGAGTAATCCAATTAAATGTTTAGGAATAACACATATAATCTAGGAATCATTGAACTACTATATAGTTTCAAATCAAAGAACAAAAACATGAATCATATCATCTGTTTGTCCATCCAAAATATTTAATTTCTACACATGTTTACACTTCGACTTTTCAAATCCCGCTTCAACTGAAATCTCAACAAATCATATAAGGCTGCTAATAGTAAATCGGATGTTTAGCGGAAGTACATGAACGACACTTAGATCCAAGTATGTTCTTGGAGCGAAGTTATTAGTAGCGCATTGTAGCTCTTTAAAAGTGAAGCATTTCAAGTTTCCAAGTCTTAGAATGTCCTCTTCTTGAACATCTTCATCATGGAAAAGGCAGGACATAGTTAGAAAAAGACGAACACAATGATTGACACACATGGAGATCAATGATCACTCACCTGTGATATTTATATTGCATTGCTTCCTTTTCTTGTGTGTTCTATGGACAGATGCAAGACTCACTCCAAGTGCAATGGCTAAGTTCTTGATCATGGAATGTCCTGACCACACAGAGAAAGAAAAACGAGCTAATAAATCCAAGCTTACATGATCTTTTTTAAGTCAATTTAATGAAAGCATCATCAAATTAACAAATGTATCTATGGAGAATGAAAGAAGACTAGCCAGGATCCATTTGGAACATTTTTCACTAGAGTGGCCTCCACAGATGAGAGGATTACACAAAATAGCAAGAATAGCTCATAGATCTTGAGGCTAATCAGAACATCATTTCAATACCAGTCGAAGATCCCTTCAAGAAACTTCTTTGTCAATGATAATTATTGAAGCATTAGATTCTCGTATCATGTCTTTTTGGAAGAGTTTATTTAAAATAGTGTCTCATCAATTTACCTTTAGAAAATCTACGAAAATAAAAAAATAAAAAATAAAAATTAGGGGAACGAGTTGTGCACTTCCATTAAAATGAGAAAACCAGATGGCCACAACTTCAAATGCACTTCACATTGTATCGTAATCTTATGCACTTTTTCCATCAACAAAACAATGACTCCCCAATTCTGTTTCACCACTCCCCAAATTTAATTTAAAAATTAAAATCCCTAAAATATCCATTCTCTAACGCAAAAAGGCAAGAACAGAGTGAAAGAAAAGAGGGAAAACATACCAAAGCAAGCTTGCAATAAACGCATCAGATGTCCTTAGTGAAAGTCTTCGTATTAATACTACAATTTAATTCTTCAGCGGCGGCTCACACGAACCCTGTAGATTTAACGGACGACGACGTCGCAAAGACTGTGAACAAAATGACGTCGTCTGTGGCTGGATCCTCCACGAGCATATACATCTTTAGCAGAATCGGCGGCGGCTGCGATGCATTCCTGCATCTCAATCTCGCTCCCCCCCGGCCTCCATCTCAACCACACACAAATCAATTGAATATACATATTCTGTAATTTATGAAAGAAGAGAGAGATAGGAAATCAAAATGTGTGAAATCAGAGGGGTGGAGAAGAGAAGAAGTGCTATTAAAAATTCCCAAACCCAAGTAATAGAAACCCAAATCCACAGTTCATGAGAAATCAGCACCACCTACTTCTCTCTCCTTTATTCACAGAACTGACCTCCTCTCTCTATGTATACTGCAAGAAATATGTGTGACGTAAATACTCGGGTAGTAATATAATTGGGTCGTTTGGTAGCTATTAATAAGGTCTATTAACATGTAAGGTAAAGACTTCCTTGCGCCCGACTTTTATTTTACCCTCCGTCCCCCAAAGTATTTCACACTTTCCTTTTCATCCGTCCCTCAAAGTATTTCACACTTTACTTTTACTAAATTTGGTAAAAATACATTATAATAATACATAATTTTTGCACACATCCCAATATAATACTTACTTTTTCACATCTCCCAATAACTTTACACATATTTTTCATAACTTTACACACTTTTTATTAAATCAACTAAAATATATATTCTCTTTCTTACTTTATACATAAAAATATAAAATTTTCTTAAACTCTGCGCACACCAATACGTGAAATACTTATTGGGATTGAGGGAGTATTTCGTAAGACCAGATCTTATTTCTTATATGGGTCAAAGCCCAATCCGATAAGCTCACCCATTTCACTCCTCTTTTGCTCTCCTCATATTCATGACTTATTCCTCACCTTGATCTCTTCATACACACTGGATTATGCATCAATTTTATCCCTCTTCTTTCTCTTTCCACATACACATTGGAGATTGCTATGGCTTCTGCTGCCCCACTGTACTCACCATCACCGGCGCCGCTGTCGTCATCTTTTCTCCACCCTCCACCTCTCTCTCTTTAAGGAACACACATCTCTTTGTGCAGAAGTCGTGTTCTTCTTCTTCTAATCTATTGTTTTCTTCAATGAATCTTGTTCTTGCTTCTAGGGTAAGTTTTTGTTTCGCAATTCTTGCTGAATTTTCATGTTTTAATGTCTTTCTCAGCTCTTTATAGGTCATCTTTTTCTTGATAATTTGATTTTGGTATTTCTTGTTTTGAGAAGCTTAAACGGAAATTGAAGTGGTTCTCACATACCTCATGATTGAATAGTTCATTCAATTATTCTTATAATTTTTTCATGCTGATGATTTTCTAATTTTTGTTGGCAGATGGAGAGAAAGGCTTATGAAGTTGGCGTGGAGGACGAAAATCTATTCTACAAGTAAACGGGTGAGCTTTTAGACACTGTAGCTGAACCAAAAGGCACTAAATGGTTTTTTTTCCTAAGCACTTCCAGGACCTTATATGTGGGTGATTGTCGCTATTTTCACCTAGATTTTAGTGTCTTTTTGTATGTATTTTCGTATTATTTTATCCGTATTTTATGTATTATTTGGTTGTGTTATGTATTTTCATGGAAATGAGTGTGAATGAGCTTAAACGTATGTAAAACAAGTAAAAATAGATTAAAAATAGAATGGGAGCTAAAAAGAGAAAGAAACAAGCTGACAGGACCCAACTCGAGTTAGCATGTGCAACTCGAGTTGCCAACTCGAGTCGAGTTGGGACCCAAAAATTGTCAAAAATTATCCAGTGAGTCAACTCGAGTTGCAAGGTCCAACTCGTCTTGCAACTCGAGTCGAGCTAAGGTCCACTGAAATTGCAGTTTTTGATCGATTCGACACGACTTAACAGGCGAGAGCTCGAGTTGTTAGCTCGAGTCATGTTGGGTATTGTCCAGGTCGAGTTACAAGCCGTGCAGAGCAGAGAAAAGCATCCCAAGAGCCAACTTGAGTTGTCAAGTCGCAACTCGACTTGGAGCTCGAGTCGAGCTAGGTGAAGTAGGTGTTCCAAGTTTCAGAGCATTGTAACATGACCGAACAGGCGAGAGCTCGAGTTGGAGACACGAGTCGAGCTGGACAGCTCGAGTTGCATTACATGCAACTCGACTCGAGCTGCTAACTCGAGTTGGGAAGACCAACTCGAGTAAGGTTATTTTGGGCCAAAAATCTGAACTTTCACCTACCAATATGTGTAAGTGTGTGTAAAAAGCCCAGTTGATGATTAATTCGTGGCCCAACTTGAAGAGGGTATAAATAGCCTCAAGTTCAACATTTGAGAGAGATTGGATATTCCACACAAGGGTTTTCACTCCTACACCTAGATCACACACCATTTCTTCCATTTTTCACCACCATCTTCATCCATTCTTCATCCATTCCATTTGGGTGCTAGAGATCTCAAGAATTCAAGAGCTAGAGGTGGAGATCAATGAGTGTTGAAGATTCTCTACAAGGAATTGCTAGGGAAGATTTACATCTCTTTTATTTTTTATTTGGATTTAAGACTATGAGTATGTGTAATGAATCATTCATGTGTTTTGTTACCATTATCATGCTAGGCTAATCCCTCTGGTGGGATTAGGAACATGAAGAGCACATTAGGTTTATATTATCATGTGGATTAAATTGGTTTTTAATTTAATTGATGTTGGTTTCTATTCATAGGCTTTAATTGTTTTGATGTTGTGATGGCATGGTTTGTTATTCATGAATGATTATTGGTTTAATAGTTTGTTGATCAATGGATGATTTATGATAATTAAGTGCTGTTATAATGTTAATGTGTATATTGCTTGGAGTGAGACGGAAACGACCCTCTAAAATATTAAAAAGGCATGAATAGACATCGAGTTTGGGTTTGACCGAAAGGATATTTGAATTCGATTAGGGGAACCAATCCATTCGTTAGCTTTAGTACACAAAAAGGGAGAGTTAATTCTAATTAATACCTTCTAAGGGAGAATTGGGAGTTAATTAGTACCTAGATGGAAGAGATTAATGTTGGGCTTTGATCTTAAGTGCTTTTGGGAGTCTCAAGTGGATTAACAACCTTTGTAACCCGAAAGGGAGCTTAGGATATAATCGTGATCACTCTTAATCTACATCAATTGAGTTGAATTCCTTTTGCATGATAATATGAATTGAGTGTGCTTGGATATTTCTAATCCCATGTTTTTCCATACTTGAACTTTAGCACCTATTCTCTTTTCTCGTTAATCTTATTACTTGTCATTTCTCTTAGTTGCTATTTTATTTGCTTGCTTCTTGCTTTAGTTGTTAATCAATCTCTAAATCACCCAATCATTCTTACAAAAGTGACATAAACAAGAGCTCACGTATTTTACTAGTCCAAACCTAACTCCCTTGTGGATTGATAATTTTATTTCTTGGGATATACTACTACAACGATCGAGTATTCTTGCTCGTGAGTATATTAAAAAAATATGCAAACAAGAAATTGGCGCCGTTGCCAAAGGAGAGTTTAACGGATTAGTGGAATACTGTGTTATTGTTTTAGTTGTTCTTGATAAGGATACTTTTTATTTTATTTTATTTCCTATTTTTGTTTGTGGTCTCACTCTTTGAATTTTCGTAGGTGTTTTATGATTACATGCACAACAAAGAGGTTACATGGATGAGAGCTACTATGGTCATAATTGTCAAACGAATCAAGTTCACTCTCAACTCTACAATCAAGGAAGATATGGTGAATGGCCACAAGCTTACAATGGAAACACATTCCAACCATAACAAGGATACACTTACTTCACTCCCAATTCCAAAATTTCTCCTCCGTTCCAAAATTATGCATTAGTTGAATTATTTAGAAGATGCACTCAAGGAAGTGAAGGCCAAAATTCTCAATCAAGTCCTATCAATCCTCAAGTAGTAGATGATCCTTTCACGGGAGTGGGTAATTTCCAAGGGAATTTTCAAAATACCTATGTAGGAAGTTTTCAAGGGAATTATCCACCAAGTCAAGAGAATTGCCAAGGAGGATATCAAGGTTTTGATCCAAGTGCCAAGCCATCTAATGAAGAAGAGAAGTCGACCTTTGAGGATACATTGTTAGCATTCATGAAAGATACAAGGGCTTATATGGAAATGAAAGATTCCGAGTTTGAAGCTAGAATCGATGAAAGTGAGAAGAAAATGGATGATTGGATGGACTCCCTTGAATATCAAATGAGCCAACTTGTAAGTTCTTTGAACAATTCTCAACAAATTGAAGAAGGAGATCATATGGAGGATAAAAGGGAAGAGGAAAGTAAGGTTGACGAAGGATTGGAGGAAGAAGAGAACTTGATGGTAAAAGAATCAAGTGAGAAGATTGAAGAGCCTATTGAGGCCAATAAAATAGAAGAAGAAGAGCAAGTTATGGAAGAAAATGAAGAGGACTTGAAGAGTGAAATGAGCATTTCTAAACCCTTAAACTCTTTAAGTTGCAATGAAGTTCTTGACATTATTTCTATTGACTTTGTTTTGCCTCTTGACACCTCGCAAATTCTTAGGGACAAAAGAGAGTTGGAAGAAAATTTGGGGATATTCGTTGAAAGGAGGAATAAGTGGTTTGCTAGAATGAAGAGGAAAATGGAATGTCATGCAAGGATAGTTGGCAATTTCAAGCTCAATCTAAAGAGTGCCAACGAGTCCATCACTAGCCACAAATACTTAAAGAATGAAGAAGCTCAAAGATTAAAATATGGTGGCAAGGACGACCGTTATCCATGGCCATTCCGATGAGTTTAAAAATTTTCATCTGGCTTGAAGATGTTAAACTCAGCGCTTAATGGGAGGCAACCTATTATTATCTTTATTGCTTTATTTAGTGTTTTCAATAAAGATTGTGGTTTTGTTATTGTTTTGTAATTTTGGCCTTGTAGGTTGATCGTGCTCATAGAGAAAAATACATATTGATGAAAAGAGAAGTGCTTCATGGATTCGAGTAAGGATGTCGCACCATTTGTTGCAAACTTAATTCTCGATTCTTATCTCGAATTAAGTTTGGGGGAGACTAGTGCATGGTGGACATAACTTGATCCGTTTGGATGTATATGCTTCTCCACAAGAAGACCATCTATGGAAGCTACAAGGGTAAGTCTCACCACTTTTTGCAAACTTAATTATCAACTCTTGTCTCGAGTTAAGTTTGGGGGGAGAGTGTGTGGTGTGACTCACCACTTGCATTATGATTCTTGTAAAATTGGGTCAATTTTAAAAATTTTCTCATAAGTTTGGGTAGGATTTTGGTCCGATTGGTTGTGTTGAAGTACATGATAGTCCATATTTTTAATGAAATTGTTGAGCTAATGGCATTTGTTGAGTGTTTGAGCATGAGTGAGAGGTATTGGAAGCATGATGGAGTTTGGAGCTAACGCTTTCCACTACCAAATGCCTATTGAGGGAGTACTCTACACCTTATAACTTTTAATTGCTTGACATGAATTGATTTTGGCTTGGATTGTTGTGATTAGCATGCCATTTCATTTGTTATGTTTGTGGGAGGTTTACTTTCGTAATTTAGGATTTCAATTTTCAATTAAGATGGGGATGATTGTGAGCTTACATTGTTATGGATGATTTGAATATGTGCTTCATTTTGTTATGATGGTGATTGTTGTTTTTGCATGTTATGTGTTTTTTGTTTCGTTTCTTGTTTGGTGTGTCTTTCTTGTATGTTTTGTGTGTATTTTTATTTTTGTCTTGGGATGTTTGGTGGTTTGTTTTTGGGATGTTATGAGTCATTTTTGAATATGAGTGATGATATGTTGTGGTGATAAGTGATGACAAGTTATGATTAAGAATCTCTACACTTTCGAATTATGACATGTTTTACTTAACTTGTTCAATTTTGAGATGGATGTGGTGTAATAAGTCCTTAAGGTCCGAGCACAAGCTTGTGAGCGTTTGAGCCTCAACCGTGCATACATGGTATTTTTCTTCATGAGTGGATTGGTTGTGTTTGATAAGCTAGAACTTGCTCAAGGACTATAGGAACGAACCCGATTAGTAGAGATTAATGATATGATCTAAGGCCATCCTTGTTATTTGAAGTTAGTGCCATATATGTTCCTACCTTGAACATCATCCCTAATCAACCACTTTGAGCCTATAAGCCTATTTCTTGTGAATTTAGCACATTACAAGCCTTAATTACCGACTCAAGCTTATATACCTTTGTGTGTGTGATTGAGGAGATGGTAGCTAGAAAGGATTGATTGATTAGCAAAAGAAGAAAAGGACATGGTAAACAAGCAAGAAAAAGGATGAAAAGAGCAACAACAAGAATGCACATGCGACCTCAAAGCAAGACCAAGAGTAAAGCAACATCAAAATACTCAAGTAAACAAAATTAAAGAAAGGAGGCATGTATCAAAAGAAGCTCAATCCAAGAAAAGTTAACGAATAGTGCTTGAGATTGTAAAGATAAGAAAGGACGAAAGGAAAGTGAAGAAGTTGAGAAAATTGACCATCTCTTCGATTACTTACACATGATTAGTCACTCTTATCCATATACTTCCTACCCTACTAAAGAGCCTATCATTACATCCTTAATGAAATACTTTTTTGATCATTAATTGAAACTTTGGTGGTTTGTGAATGTAGTTCGTGAGCAGGCTTATAGCGAGTCAAGTCAATCGATTGATGAGTGTTGTTTTATCACTTTAAAGAGCGTTGAGTGACATTGATAACCTATGTGAGGTTTGGACGAAAAAGGGACTATATTATACTTTATTCTCTTGTGATTGAACTTGTTATTTCCTTATGTCATGAGTTTAATGTTGTAGGATGACTTAGCATAAATTGTGATTTTTATTGCTATCGATGTGTTATTGCTTATGTTCGTTTAGTCTTTTTCTAGGTGAAAATCACTCCTCTTGATTTGTCATTTTTGTTGCTCGAGGACGAGCAACACTTTAAGTTTGGGGGGTTTGATTGTCGCTATTTTCACCTAGATTTTAGTGTCTTTTTGTATGTCTTTTCATATTATTTTATCCGTATTTTATTTATTATTTGGTTGTGTTATGTGTTTTCATGGAAATGAGTGTGAATGAGCTTAAACGTATGTAAAATAGGTGAAAATGGATTAAAAACAGAACGGGAGCTGAAAAGAGCAAGAAACGAGCTGACGGGACCCAACTCGAGTTAGCATGTGCAACTCGAGTTGCCAACTCGAGTCGAGTTGGGACCTAAAAGTTGTCAAAAATTGTCCAGTGAGTCAACTCAGTTGCAAGGTCCAACTCGACTTGCAACTCGAGTCGAGCTAAGGTCCGCTAAAATTGCAGTTTCTGATCGATTGGACATGACTTGACAGGTGAGAGCTCGAGTTGTTAGCTCGAGTCATGTTGGGTAATGTCCAGGTCGGGTTACAAGCCGTGCGGAGAAGAGAATGTCATGTCGCAACTCCACTTGGAGCTCAAGTCGAGCTAGGTGCAGTAGGTTTTCTAAGTTTCAGAGCATCGCAATACGACCGAACAGGTGAGAGCTCGAGTTGGCGATACGAGTCGAGCTGGACAGCTCGAGTTGCATTACATGCAATTCGACTTGTGCTGCTAACTCGAGTTGAGAAGGCCAACTCGAGTAAGGTTATTTTGGGCCAAAAATCTGAATTTTCACATACCAATGTGTGTAAGTATATGTAAAAAGCCCAGTTGATGATTAATTCGTGGCCCAACTTGGAGAGGGTATAAATAGCCTTAAGTTCAACATTTGAGAGAGATTAGATATTCCACACAAGGGTTTTCACTCCTACACCTAGATCACACACCATTTCTCCCATTTTTCACCACCATCTTCATCCATTCTTCATCCCTTCCATTGGGTGCTAGAGATCTCAAGAATTCAAGAGCTAGAGGTGGAGATCAATGAGTGTTGAAGATTCTCTATAAGGAATTTCTAGGGAAGATTTACATCTTTTTTGTTTTTCATTTGGATTTAAGACTGTGGGTATGTGTAATGAATCATTCATGTGTTTTGTTACCATTATAATGTTAGGCTAATCCCTCTGGTGGGATTAGGAACATGAAGAGCACATTAGGTTTATATTATCATGTGGATTAAATTGGTTTTTAATTTAATTGATGTTGGTTTCTATTCATGGGCTTTAATTGTTTTGATGTTGTGATGACATGGTTTGTTATTCATGAATGATTATTGGTTTAATGGTTTTTTGATCAATGGATGATTTATGATAATTAAGTGCTATTATAATGTTAATGTGTATATTGTTTGGAGTGACATGGAAACGACCCTCTAAAGTATTAGAAAGGCATGAATAGACATCAAGTTTGGGTTTGACCGAAAGGATATTTGAATTCGATGAGGGGAACCAATCCATTCGTTAGCTTTAGTACATAAAAAGGGAGAGTTAATTCTAATCAGTACCTTCTAAGGGAGAATTGAGAGTTAATTAGTACCTAGATGGAAGAGGTTAATGTTGGGCTTTGATCTTAAGTGATTTTGGGAGTCTCAAGTGGATCAACAACCTTTGTAACCCGAAAGGGAGCTTAGGATATAACCGTGATCACCCTTAATCTACATCAATTGAGTTGAATTCCTTTTGCATGATAATATGAATTGAGTGTGCTTGGATGTTTCTAATCCCATGTTTTTCCATACTTGAACTTTAGCACCTATTCTCTTTTCTCGTTAATCTTATTACTCATCATTTCTCTTAGTTGCTATTTTATTTGCATGCTTCTTGCTTTAGTTGTTAATCAATCTCTAAATCACCCGATCATCCTTACAAAAGTGACATAAACAAGAGCTCACGTATTTTACTAGTCTAAACCTAACTCCCTTGTGGATTGATAATTTTATTTCTTGGGATATACTACTACAACGATCGAGTATTCTTGCTCGTCAGTATATTAAAAAAATATGCAAACAGTGGGGCAAAAATGAAAGGCTCATTTCAGCACTCTATATTAATTTATCATTTTGATATTTTTGCAATCTGTGGCTTTAATTTTATTATCTAAATTTAGCTCATTTCTTGGATTGAATTGATGCTGTCTAATTATACTGAATCATATATTGGCATTAGATTATCAATCTTTATGGAATATATTTTGCTTCGTTGGCTGAAGTTTATGGAATATTGACTTGACATTATTTTTCTGGAAGAGTTCCCCAATTGCTGCAGTGAACCCAACAGTTACCCATTCAGGCAAGTATCTCAAATCTACAAAATCTTTGGCAGAATGTATTTGAGTCCCATTCTCATTCCCATTAATGCTTGTGAAATCAACTCGCAATTTTCCAGTGGTGGAATTTTAACTAATCCAAGCATCATTCACCCTATCTTCTATCATATTATTTGGCCACGAAACATTGCTGGCAAATGTCAATGAATTGTCGTCAATTCTACATAAGGACTCGATGGATCAAATAGAATATTAGTGTAAGTGTCGAACTCAACCGCGAAGAAAGGAGGTCCGGACACAGTGCCGCCGTGATTATTGAGGCCCCTTGCGCATGGTGGATCCTACAGGAGCCAAGAAAAAAGCGAGTCCATCGGCAATTATATTAGCTCCCGCAGTTCATGATTTCTAGTGACAAGTTGATCATAATGTTTCGAACATCTTCTTTTATTGGTATTCATTTGTCATCTTGTATCTGTTGTTGAACAAGGAGTAACTCGTGAACAGTTCTTGCTTTAGCTATAAAAGATCAAGCCTTTTGCTATCTTATTTTGCTGCCTTTTTCCACAATTTACTGTTTATATAAATGCAAATGGATTTTACTATTTCATTTGATGAAATAATATGGACAAATTTAAATTGAAAATGAAGTACTGTGAATTAAATTGTATACAAATTTGTAATTCTATAGATTACTCTAGAGAAATAATTAGAATATTCTTTTAAATTAATTGAATCACTCTTTGATTTGAAACTCTAATTTCTGAAAATGAAGTCATGTCCTATGATAATTATAATTGTAGTGAATTGATAAATCGCTCTATAAAAATAATTAGATTACTCTTTCATTTGATATTATTGAATATGTATTAGGTTACTCTTTAGAATTAATTAGGTTACTCTTTGCAATTAATTAGGTCACTCTTTCACTCTTTGAAATTTATTGAACCAATTTTTGATTTGAGACTTTTGAATATGTATATGTTACTCTTTGAAATTAATTAGGTCACTCTTTAGAATTAATTAGGTCACTCTTAAGTTTATTGGACCACTCTTTGATTTGAGACTCTTAATATACATAGGTTACTCTTTGAAATTATATAGATTACTCTTTGGAATTAATTAGGTCACTCTTAAATTTATTGGACCACTATTTGATTTGAGACTCTTTATATACATAGGCCACTCTTTGAAATTAAATAGATTACTTTTTGGAATTAATTAGGTCACTCTTAAATTTATTGGACCACTCTTTGATATGAAACTCTTAATATACATAGGGTTACTCTTTGAAATAAAATAGATTACTCTTTGCAATTAGTTAGATCACTCTTTGAAATTAATTGCATCACTCTTTAAATAAACAATGCATAGTGAATACAACATGAAAATGAATGCCTAAAATTTCCAGTAGGATACAACATTTGAATAAATCAGAAAGCGTGTTTCCACTAATTGATTTACCAATCTCACCCTCAAATAACGGCAAAAGTTGCAGATGGATTATTGATAAAGAATGTACAAATTCCATTGCAATTTCTCATAATAATGACAAACTTACAGCTAGAGCTTAGCTCAGTTTTGAATCTTGGTTATTCAAGTTTATAATGCACATGTAGCAGACAAACAGTAGGACTTCTAGTTATGGGTAAGCTAACATCTACAATGATATGCCCATTGATATAATATTCATAAAACTGTACATCTATATATAACAATGGTCAATGCAATGAACATAATACAGATCAATGCAGCCAATATCAAGACATTTCAAGCTCGACTCACATGCTTCCTTCCCATCCTTGATTCTTCTCTCAAAATCATTAGACTGACTATCCAATCCTTCAACACTTCAACACTATATTATAAAGCCACCCATCTGCAATTGAATTCAAATTTGGTCTCACATTTTACTTTTATTCCCCTTTCTTCCTTATTTTTGCAATTGGATCTATTGAGTCCCTCTCATCCCTCAATTTTTGCATAACCGAGCTAGTATTTAAGCTCTAATCAAATTCAAACCAGAAGCACCAAAATGGAGTTATCATGTAGCATGTTCACGCCTTACATTCCCTAATTGATCTCCATACTTGCCATTTTTCTACTCCTCCAAGAGATCTCCTACCTCAAGAAGAAAAGCTTCCTGCCCGTCCCTACCTTCATTCTGCCTTCATCGAAAACGTCATTTCCATGGTGATTAACCCAACCTGATTCTAGGACCTCCAGTCCTCTTATGCGAATTCTACGTCCTTAGAAATCTCTACCAATTATATTTTTCTGCTATATGCTCTACATTTGCTCAACTGATCTCTCCCACAAAATCTTCGCCAATGTTCGTCCTGATGCCTTCCACCTCATTGGCCATATCCCTTCGGGAAGAAGCTCTTCAGAGAGTATTTTAATCTATATGTTTGGGCAGGATCATAAGGATTTAATCTGCTAGATTTCCCCCAATTTCACCCTCAAAGCGCTTCAGATCTACACTGATATCCCGCAGAGGTTTATTCTCAACACCTGGCTGCCTTCGACGTACTGAGACCAATGGATGAGATTTTTGCATAGGTGGAACTCCAGCAAGAGGTGAGGAGGAGAAAGGTGAAGTGACGATGTTGTGCGGATGAAACTCAAGCGAAAAGAGAAAAGTGAAATGGGGCGGTCTTGGAAAATCTGCAATATAATCTTACCCATCTAGGATCCGGTTCTACCAAATATTGGCAGGACCGGTCCTACCGAAGTCCCTCTCAACATGTAATATGCTGACTTTTATGGAGTTTGATAACACGTAGTGAATAAATGGGGGCTCGGTAAAAGCTCAGCTAGGGGTGGGCAGTATGACATACCGAAGATTTTTGGTCATACCAAATATCATACCGAAATTTTCGGTATATAAAAAATCATACCATTACCTTACCTAAACTTTCAGTATACCATAGTTCGGTATATCAATATTTTAGTATAGGAAAATATTATACCTTCTACTTACCAATATTTCGGCATACCGTATCATACCTAAAATATTGGTATATACCGTCCTATTAGATAGTTTGCTATGCCCTTATGCACCTAAAAATCAATAAATCTAATTAAAAATTATACAAGAAAAGTAAAAGATAGTTATAAAACAAATTCTAATAGATAACAAATTCATAATAAGATATGACAATCCACAAACGACCAAATTAAATAAGAGTGAGTTTCATGTGAACAGGGTTTATATGTAAATCCTATTTTTTAAAATTACTCTTTAGTATATAAAAAATTACTCTTTGAAGAGTAATAATTTTTATACAGAAGAGTAATAATTCATGTCTCTAAAGAGTAATATTTCATATACTAAAAAGTAATCGATAAATCATGATTTACAAGAATTTGAAGAGTAATTTTTTAATTTAGAAAAGTAACAATTTATGTGCTAAAGAGTATTTTTTTATGTACTAAAGAGTAACAGTGTTTACATAATTAATGTATGTAAACCCGATTTATACAAGTGTTTGTCATTAAATAAATAGTACCCAAGAGATCTACACAAGAACCATATGAAACTTATATTAAAATCAACACTTTTAAATTTCCATATAGGATAGAACCATGTAATTAAAAAAGAAGTGCAAGATATCATGAAATCCAATCAACTTTATCACCCATTTATAATTATGAAATATATAGGATTTTAGATTTAATCTTTTAATTTAAATAGTGTAAATATATAATTTAATTAAATATTATAATACATAAATTATAATTATAATTGCATATATCATGTAGTATGGTGTACCATATCATATTACCCAAAAATTGAATATTTTATGGTATTTCGGTATATACCGAAATACCGCGGTATTGATAATTTATATACCTTTATCGTACCAAAATTTTCAATACGGTATCATACCTTACCAAAAATTTTGGCATACCTAAAATTCAGTAAAAATAGTATTTTTCGATATGGTAAGGGTGGTATACCGAAATTTTAGTAATTTTCCCCAACCCTAAGCTTAGCAGCCCGTCTTAAATTACTGTTCTCTTCGCATATATAATAAGGTTAATTACGCCAAAAATCCTGACCTTTTCGTGAATTTCAAATTAGTCAAAACTTTTCAATATTTACAAATTAGTTCTCAACCTTAAGTCCATTTTGCAAATCAAGCCACCGGGTAGCTGGAGGCCTGCCCGGTTGCTGACTTGTCTATTATTTCTACATCACCTATCCACATGTAAAATAAAATTAAAAAAGGCAAAACAACGTTGTTTAGTAAAATTCCAAAAAATCTGAGAAAAAGCGAGAATTGCAAGCCGAAAGAAAGAATTCACGCCGCCTTCACTACTGTAAACCCTCTTCACTACTAAAATTACCGCCACTCATCGCTTAGTACATCAGAATCCACCATCGTTCAGCGCTGCTTCTCGCCGGATCTGTCGACGAACAACCACCATCGCGTGCCGTCGATCGCCGTTCGTGTGCACACCTTGAGAAGACTACCATACAAAGGTGAATGGTCATGGCGGCGCATCCGCATGCCCAACTTGTGTGCTGCCCACGTGTTCTAGCTAACCAGAGAACTAGGGCATAAGTTCGACGGTGAAACCATAGAGTGGCTGTTACAATAGGCTGAACCGGCTATAGTGGCCGCCACCAGAACTAGCACTGTTCCGGCCAATTACTCCACCCTTAACGTGCCTCTCCGCAGCAGTATATCGCAATTTCAGCGAAATCTACCCCACTCTTCCTCGGTAGTGGCACCGCCGGAATGTTGGGGTTCCACCACCAACTTACCTCAAACACGGACCCAGATGAGAATTACACGAGAAAATAGCTGAAAGAAGATGCAACACCGCCAAAAATGCAAGAGGAGCATAAACCCGTTTCATCTCTGGCCATCTAGGTCCCTTCGTCATGTGACACGGTGGCACCAGCTTCCAGCAACATGGGAAATACTTTCTATGATGCTCCTAGTGAGCGGAGGAGGCACGGCGGCGCATCAAGAATAGTAGTACAGGACAAGCTCTATGTTTTCGGATAGCGCAGGAAGGTTCAACCTGGTTCAGATGTTGCAGCCATCGACGAGAGCACACGAACGACAATCGACGGCGCGCGATGTTGGCTATTGATTGGTCATTTTGTAGTCAGGATGACCAATTAAAGAATTTATCAAACCACAGGGAGGAAGGCGCTAGAGTTTAAGAGACCTCAAGTTTATTGTGATTTTATAAGGACGAAAGAAAGGGATGGATAGCTTGCAAATAAATACAATTAAACTAATGCAAGAAATAAGATAAAATAAATGCAAGAAAATGGGTTCCAAATGATGCAAGGATGAAATTAGCAACAATCATAGTGCAGGCAATAAAGAAATCATGCAATTAATTCTAATCTCTTATGGACATGGCATAGGAGCGATCACTAATTCTACCTAAACTCTCTCTCGAGATGGATAGGATGTAGGCCCTCAAAAAGGCTCCCAAAAGCACATAGGATCGTGAACAAAGCAAACACCTCCCACTAGGTACTAATTACTCTACGAGTTCCCTAATTAGGTACTAAATCATAGGCAATATTCCCTTTTAAGGTACTATGAATTCACTAATGTCTTGGTTCTCCTCATCTAATCAACCAATCTCTCGATTAAGCTAATCAAATGTTCTGTCAAAGTGTTCTAAATCTAGAAGGATATCTCTATCTCATTCTAAATAAATGCACATGAGGTGTATGATGAAATGATTCAATGAACTATTCTAAACACACAATTGATTTCTCAATCTAATCACATGTCCATGACAATTAATCACATATATCATTATATACATCAAGCAATCAACATTCAATGATAGAAATACCATTCAAGATTAAAATCAAATTGCATAAAAACTAAATTATCCAACACCAATCATGGAGCTAATCTCACAAAGGAAATTATCCTATCATGGTCTTAGAGAAAACAATATAGACAATTGAATCTACAAATTCCATGATCAAACTATAAAGAAGTTCACAAAAATTAGAATTAGATTCCCCTTTTGAAGTTCTTCAATGGAGATCTCCTTCTTCTTCTTGCAATCTTCACTCTCCCTTGCTTCCTTGACCACTTGGATGATGGATTTGATGGAGGAGATCAAGTGTGGATGGATGGATGAAGAATGGATGAAGATGATGGTGTAAAATAGAGGAAATGGTGTGTGATCTAGGTGTAGGAGTGAAACCCTTCGAAAAATCTGATCAAATGTTGAATTATTGGGTATTTATACCCCTTGGGAAGCTTCTAGAAGGTTTTGAAATTTTTAGCAGCTTTTTACACAACACGAGTCATGCTCTGTAACATGGCCATAAGGTGGCCGTGTTGGGTGAATTGATGCCGCTGCACGGCCAAGACTTATAGGGCCATGTTATGCAACACGGCTCGTGTGCTGCAACACGGCTCGTGTGCTGTAACACTGGCACAGGGTGGTCGTGTTGGATGAATTGATGACGGCACACGGCCACCTCTTACAGGGCCGTGTTCCGTACATGGCCTGTGTTGGTGCATGCCCCTATTTTTCATATTTTGTTTCGACTCGTTCTCCTTTGTTTCAACTCCGAATTGAGATCCATTTTTTTCCTACATCTTCCTTATCATAGGTTTAAGCTCATTCACACACATTTCAATAAAAATACAAAACACAACCAAGTAACACATAAATACGGATAAAATAATACAAAAATAGATATAAAAAGGCACTAAAATCTAGGTAAAAATATCATTCATCTGCTATTCGTCAGTAGATCCGGTGAGAAGTAGTCTGTGTGGCGGCAGGTTCTGGTGATTTTTCTTAAATTTTGGGAACGTTAAAGACGAATTCATTTCTATTTTTTTTATTTACAGCTGGAGGGATGATGTGGAAAAAAATGGACAGGTTAGCCACCGGACGGGCCTCCAGCTGCCTAGTGGCTTAATTTGCAAAACGAGTATAAGGTCGGGAACTTATTTGTAAATATTAAAAATTTAGGATTAATTTGAAATTCGCGAAAAGGTTCGGACTTTTGACGTAATTAACCCTATATAATATCGCCCAAGTGGTAGTATTAGTATTACGCATCTAAACAGTGATTCATATAAAAGAAGGAAAAGTCATATTTGTCCTCACATTTCTTCTACAGATTATTCCCAATTTAATTTTAATTATAGGGTTTCTTTAGGAGTCAACACCATGGTCTTTTGTTGTTCGCTGGTCACCACGGCATCGCGTCATCGATCGTCACTAATGCTATCATCGTCGTCTACTATTGTTCGTCTTCATCTATTATCCTTCATTTGCTGTTGTTCGTCTTCTTCTATTATCCGTCTGTTGTTTGCCTTCATCTATGGCTTCATCTTCATCTATTTCTATATTTTTTTTCAACTTTGCACAACTCTAATATAGCTAAATTACAAACATATTTTTGATACCCTATTTTCCTATTTTAAATTTTGATTTGATTTGAATTGATCTTTAGACAAACATGTCATTATAGTGAGATTATAGTTTGATTTATTCTAAATTTGAATTTTCTTTCTTAATTAGCGATAAATTAGAATATTCTTTCTTAGTTAGCTAAAATTTAGAAATATTTTAATTATATTTATATTTAACTTTGATTTCATTTAGGTTTTCTGAATTGGTTATTATGGAATAAATTTGAATGAAATTAATGAGAAATCTTTTTACGGCTAAGGTATAAATTGAGTTTTTAAAAAAATAAAATAAAATGTTACCTGAAAGATTCACTGTTTTCACTTTTTAATTAAAAAAATAATCCATTTGTAGAGCAAAGGAAATGATAAAATATTTGGCTTGAGCAAATATCCCTTTTTCCCGTATTAAAAATAATAATTAATTAAATTAAAGTAAATTAAAAAGATAAAATAAAATTAATGACATGAGATGAGTGTAAATCTAATATTTGGTAAATTTGTAATTCAACAATCAAATAAAGGTTATTAATGTAATTTGTACATTTATTTTAATTCTTTTATCTCCTACCAAACATCTCAAATTAATTTTAGGCAAGAGCTCTTATGCGCCTGGGCGCACGGACTTAAACGCGTGCGCCCAAACCTGACCCTACCCATATTATGACCCGACCCGGAATATTTAAGGAAAAACTCTCCTAATTTCATTCTCAGCCTTTTACAAATTCTCTTTCTCAAATCTGACTCACCGCGCTCTCTCCTCTCTATTGCCTCGATCGGGTTCTTCGCTTGCTGTCGCGCCTCCTCCACATAAACATTCTCCAATTTGATTAGCACGATGGAGACTCAATGATATACTGTATTTGGTAACGGCGATGGAGATGGCGACACTTACTGCGGAACAGGTCAATTTGTTTTTCTTCTTCTCATTTTTTATTCTTCTTTCCCCTTTCTCATTATTATTTTCAAGAGAACCTCAAAGGATTGCTAGCGAAATACTATCAATTTGAATTGGCTATCCCTCACAATACCATTGGTGATTCCAATTACATGTGAATGTTTTTCACTATTTTGAGCATCGTGGATTTTTTCCCCTTTCTCTGATGTTATTTGCAGTTGCTTCGAGTGAATATGATTTATTAATCAAATTGCTCCCTGAATCCTCTTTGAATTATTTAAATGGCGTATTTCATTTTTAATCAATTTAGATGTTGATCCTCTTGTGTTTATGTATGATACATTGATTAGATTTGAGTTTACATTCTTTTAAGATTGATACCTTAGTTGATTGACAGTAGTATTACTAATTGTATGTGTTGTTGTCCTTCCTATTTTGAGAGACCTAACTAATATAGTAAGTAGTATTTCATCCTATTAATTATCATTATTATAAGATGTTCTTTTCATTCTTGTTTTAACATAGTATTCATTAATCCTGTGCGAAAGTTATTTGCTAGTTTTTCCTACATTCACCTGAATGTTAAGATGCGACCAGTGATAAATAATTGATTTGTTTTCTATAGGTTTGTGAATTAGTTCTTCACGAAATCCCAACCTCATAATTGAATTGGGGCAGATCACTAATTGACAAAGCTTAGTCAATCAAGTCAGTGGAGTCAAAACCAATGGGACAAAGAATTTTTTTAAACAAACTTTGATTTTGGTTCCGACTACATGGAAGGACTGAATGCATATAACCAAGAGTAGAGATCGAATTGCTCATATTTTGAGCATGACTTGGTTGGATTAGAGTGGATGAAGCATGATTATGAAGGTTTAAATTAAGTGAATTCAGCCTACCCAGCATACTCTCAGAAGTATAATGTGACAAGGCAACATTTACCCAAACATAAAAAAATCACCAAACCCGTCGAGTGGCATGGTGCAAAGGGTATTATTGATATGTAATGTTTATGGAGTTACAAAGGGTATATTATTAATGAGTAAAGGGTATGTTGTTGATGAGTAAAGAATATCTTGTTGTCATGTAAAGGGTATGGAACATGTTGTTCACTGTTATAAGTTTATTTTACTAAGGTATAGTTGTATGGTGCAAAGGGTATATTGTTGTCAAATAAAGAGTATATTGTTGCCAAGTAAAGGGTATATTGTTGACGTGTAAAGTGTCTGGAGTTGCGAATGATTTATTGTTGATAACTAAAAGGTATTTTGTTGTCATGTAAAGTGTATATTGTTGACATGTAAAGTGTATGAAATTGCACTAGCTTTATTGTTGATAAGTAAAGGGTACATTGTTATCATGTAAAGGGTATATTTTGACATGTAAAGTGTATAAAGTTACAAATGGTTTATTATTGATAAGTTAAGGGTATTATTATCATGTAAAATGTTATAGAGTTCACTGAACTTGTTGTTCATAGTATTTTAAGTTTATGTTGATAAGGTATAGTGGCATGGTGTAAAGGGTATATTGTTGTCATGTAAATGGTATATTTTTTTCGAGTAAAGGGTAAAAAAAAGGGTATGGAATAGCACAGAGTATATTATTAATGAGTAAAGGGTATATTGTTGTCTTCTAAAGGGTATGCTATATTTAAGTAAAGGATATGGAGTTTAGTGCACATGTTGTTAACATTTTTTTTTTAAATTTATGTTGTTATAGTGACATGGTCCAAAGGGTATGTTGTCGTGTAAAGGGTACATTTTGGTCACTTAAAGGATATGGAGTTGCAAATGGTATATTGTTGATTAGTACGGGTATATTGTTGTCATGGAAATGATATATTGTTGTCATGAAAAGGGTATGAAGTATAGTACACATGTTGTTGACAATGTTTTCAGTTCATGTTGTTAATGTATAATGGCATGGCGAAAAAGGTAAGACAATTAATAATAAAGGTTATAACATTCAAATAAATATTTTATGTGATAATACTATATACATTATTATATCACAGATGGAAGATTAAAACTTCGTATAATAAAAGAGTACACTTCATTTAACAAAATAATAAATAACAAAAAAGAGGGTGACATATCATTTAACCAAAGAGACATTTTGTAAAACTAAATTTTTTATCAAAAAACTAATTTTATTAGAATTGATCTATTATTAAAAGACAATTAGCATTAGGCTTGCAAGCTTTGCACTTGTTTCTGACAACTCTTCCTCGAGTTTCTAATGGAATTTCTCAAGCTCCTTGAATATTTTTATCACAATGTAATGGACTATTTGATCTTGCTCTTGGCGAATGGCAATAAGCTGTTGCATGCATTCTTTCAACGTCAAATTTAAGTTGGATAGTCTTTTGTTTGCAACCATTTTATGTTGTTTAGTTTCATTCACCACCTCTTTCAGATCACATATTTCTTCCTCTGCCTTCTTCTTGTCTGACAATAACAGCACAAATCACATTATCCAGTTATTCAAGTTCAAAACTTAGCATATTAGAATATGAGATGTATGATAACTAGGGTATCTTTTATCATACGTAAGTCTAACGGAAAATGCTAACCATAACCTTAAAAACAAGGAAGGATGAAAGAAATATTAAATCTGAAACAATGTGTACCAATCTCAATATGTCTGCTCCGAATACTTTATCTATGAAAATGTTAAAATGAAGTCAAAGTCTAGTGAATTCACATACTTTTCGGTCATGAAGTTCACCTCCTTTGTTAAACAACACACGATTGCACTACTTTAAACTAGGAACAAGAGAGAGATAAATACACAGGATCACAGCAACGGAAACAACCTCATCACACATTATCAATACAATAATAAGAAAATTAAATTATGCATTAACAACCAAGCTCAATAAGATAAACATCAAACATTTAGTTTTCTACCAACTACCAAATCTATGAATCTAAGAGCTATTTTTCATGAATCTAAGAGCTATTATAGATTTAGGAATAGATTTGGTACTCCATATGAACGTTTAAATTGAATACAATAGAATAAGATGGGAGAAAATAATTGACAGGGGAATATAACTTCAAATCTTCATCATGATTAATGTAATACTTTCTTCATACATTCTCATTCCCTCAAAAGTTTCTTCATGAGTTAGGTCAATGTTGTTTTCAAATATGCATAATAAATCAAAAACATCATCTTGAGATGAGGAGAGTAGAATAAGATCTGCACAAGGACAATTACCTTATTAATACAAGTGCACAATAGTAGGTACAACAAAAAATAAAGATTTTGAATTCAAGTACATAAATTACAACTAAAGGGTATATCAGCTACTGTTGAATGATACATTTTTGTCATGAAAAGGGTATATTGTTTTCATGTGAATTGTATGGATTTGCATAGGGTATATAATTGATAATTAAAGGGTACATTATTGATGAGTAAATAGTACATCGTTTGTCATGCAAAGTGTATATTGGTCATGTAAATTGTATGAAGTTGCAAAGGGTACTTTTTTTTTTTATAAAAAAGGTATACTACATATGAGTAAAGAGTACATTTTTTATGAGTATTGGGTTCATTATTCAAATCTGGCATTGGTGACGGAATTAAAAGATGATTACGAAGACATGTCATAAAATAACTATGAATTAGCTAACAACCATGACTTTCTATATTAATGGATAAAAAGAAACAAGCAAGAACCTGCACATTGCTCTCCTCCATCAGAATCCCTTTGACCTTGCCACATAATATCCTTACCTATATAAATAAATAAAAAATTTACAGGTAAAAGTCAAACCAACTAGAGAACATATACGGTAAATTGGATATGAAGTATAAAGATGTAGAATTAAGGGGATAGAATTTGAGAATTGAAGAAAATGGTGTTAACAGATGGGGTGTTCAAGCAGGTACAGTCATTAAAACTAAAGGGTATATCAGCTACTGTTGAAGGGTACATGTTTGTCATGCAAACGGTATATTATTATAAAAGGTATTATGGCATGAAGCAAATGGTATATTGCGGATGAGTAAAGAGTACATTATTGATGAGTAAAGGGTACATCATATGTCATGCAAAGGGTATACTGGTTGTGTAAATTGTATGAAGTTGCAAAGGGTTTTTTGTGGATGAGTAAATGGTACATTATTGTCATAAAAGGGTATATTACACCCAAATACTAACTCTATAACCACTGAATGAATAATGATCCTTCTTTCAATAAGAACCTATGATTTCCAGATTCTAAATTAATGAATAACTACAAGCAAACATATTTCATTTTACATCAGTCAAATTCCCAAATGTAATAAGCAACTAAAATCCTCAATTTCGATTTCAATATCATCAAACAATAGCATCATCCAGAAGCTATATGCCGTCGAAAAGATGTGCTCCAGTCGGACACGATGTATGTCTCTTGCTATTAATATGAACTCAAGCATAGATTTAGGGTAAGATTGAATCCAAACCTCAATTCCTTCGAATTCTGCTCTTTCTACAATCCAATCGTATTCTTCTTCTTCTCCAATAATACAATAGTGTTCTTCTTCTTCTTTTGCAATCAATCGCGAGAAATGAATTCAATATTTGAATTTAATAGTGATATAACCATGGTAGATTTCAACAGATGCTAGGAATTAAGAAAGGTAGAATGGAAGGTAGAATCGAAGGTTGAATCACGATAGTAAATCTCCCAGATTACTCATGCTGAAATCACACACACTAATCGGTGGAGTATGTGTTTTAAAAATCTCTTTTAGCTTTATATATGACCCATTTATTTATGGGTAGACCCGGACGCATATAATTAGATCCGTGTGTCTGAACACACAAGAGCCTCACTCTTAATTTTAATACAACCTATCAAACAACTATCAATTTTCAAATTACTTATTTTTATTTAAATCTAAATTCTTATATATACTCTCTTATCTCATCTTACCTATCAAATGAGTTGTTAGTGTCTAGATAGATGTACGGGCTAAACCTATATTATCTTGACCCATTTAAATTCGGTCTCACGAATTTAAAAAATAAGACTGGCGCATTCTAGTCTTTGTCAAACAAATATATCGCAATGGTTAATAGCCTTATACGCTAACATGATGTCCAGCGCCCAGTTGATGCTCGATTAATTAATTTTTTTCTATAATAAGACTATAATACATTATTTTATTAATATTAATAAATTATTAAAAATAATATATATTTTTATTTTTATTTTTATGTTTATAATTGACAAAGTCTCTTGTGAGACGTTAATAACATGAGACGGTTTGTGAGACGTGTTAAAGTATGTCTATAATTTAGATAAAGTATGTTTAATAATTATTTAAGTATGTTTTCTAAAGTATGCTAAATTATGTATTAAAGTATGATTTTAGTGTGGTATAATATGATTTATTATTGACATACTTTAACTACAAATAAGTATACTTTATCAATACAATAAGCATACTTTAGTGATGGGTCGACCCGTCTCACAAATAACCCGTCTCATAAGAGAGTCCCTCTTTATAATGAAGTTGATTTTGTATTTTTTTATTATAAATTTAATAACTTTATGTACAATTATATTAATGGTTAATTAAATGGTTCAATTGGATATATATTCATTTTACATGTTCATATATTATTGTTTTATAAATTATTTATAAGATAATTCAGTTTGATGGTTATTACTTTTAATAAATTAGGTATCACCATAAAAATGTTATCTCTTTTTATTCATCTTATTAATTGTTTATGAATAATTTCAATTGAGGGATACTACTTTTTTTTTAATCGGTTATCACTTTTTATTAAAAGTGTTCCCTTTTTTTTCATCTTATAATTTGTCCATAAAGTTGTTCTAATTTGACGGATATCACTTTTGCTTTAATAATTATTACTTTTATTTAAAATATTATCACTATTTATATATCTTACAAATTGTGCATAAAATATATAATTAGGTGGATATCATTTTATCTTTATTATGTATTTTTTATTGAAAATATTAATATTATTTTTTATCAGTCCTTTGAATTGTTAATGGTACTTAATAAAGGCGGTGAGACTATTTTATACTTTTTAAAATTTTTATCATTTTTCACTAAAGATGTTATCACTTTTTTTAAAGAAAACTATTGTCACTTTTTATTTACTATTATAAATTGTTCACAAAATAGTTCACTTTATCATCATCACTTTTTATCAATCAAGTATCACTTTTTATTAAAATATTATCACTTCTTATCCGTCTCACAAGTCTCATACTGATACAAGTATTTGTCTAATTTAGTTGGATGAGTCACATTTTTATAATTAATTAATACTTTTATTAAAAATATTTTTTTAGTGTCACAGTTTATGAAACAATTACATAAAGAGATACTCTCTTGTGAGACGAGTTATTATGAGATGGGTCGATCCATTGTTAAAGTATGTTTATTATATAGGTAAAGTATGATAATTTGTAGTTAAAGTATCTTTGTAGTGAATCATATTATAAGACTTTAAAAACATGTTTTAATTTATCATTCATCATTCATCATACTTTAGAAAAATATATTTTAACTACTAATAAGCAAATTTTCCCTATATTAAACATACTTTAACAACGGGTCGACCTGTCTCACATCCCATCTCACGTAATTATCGTCTCACAAGAGGCTTTATCTTACATAAAAGTGACTTTTTCTTTATTTAAATGAAGAAATTTAATAATAAAAAGTTTTATTTTCATTAAAATATGATCACTTTTTATTCATTTCATGGGTTTTATACAAGTCATTATCTGATTTAATTGGACCAGTAATCATATTTTTATAATTAATTATTACTTTTATTAAAAATGATCTTTTTAGTGTCACATTTTATGAAACAATTACATAAAAGTCATTTTTCTTTGACAAAGTCTCTTGTGAGACAGGTTATTTATGAGATGGGTCGATCCATCGTTAAAGTAAAGTATGTTTAATAGTAGTTGTTAAAGTATATTTTTAAAAGTATGCTTGATTATGCATTAAAGTATGATTTTAGCATGTTATAATATGATTTCTGAGAGTGACTAGGGTAGGACCGGTCTTACCATTATTTGGTGGAACCAGATCCTCTACCCGTATGTTAGAATGGGTTATTTTTTAATGGGCCAAATTTGCACCCGCTTATGCACAATCCATCTGAGTTATGGGCAATTCTTCTTTCTCATTCAAATTCAACATATCCAATCTCGGCCATCGTTACATAACCCCGACGTCCACCGATACCTTCGCCAGATCCTTGCAGAGCACCAACAACATCTATAATTGAATTTTCTATCCGAAGCATTCATCCTCACGCTGAAATCAAGTTTGCTGCATGTTGTCAGAGACCACCGCCGCAATCGTCGCTCTCCACCATGATGCCGCCATCAGAAATTGAGTAGTCAGCGAGATACGTTCTAGCCGAGTCTTATTGCATATTGTAGAGATCTGCCTAAATCATCAAAAATTTGCTTTGGAAAATTTTTAGATTATCTATTTGTTTTGGAGATGAATTTGAATGCTTAAGATTTGATTCCTAAATTGGAGAAATTAATGAATGTGAACCAATTTTTACTCTAGGTGTGTTCACAAAACTGTATGCTTTCGAAGAAGTGATTGTGAGGAAAATAAATTCAAAGTAAAAATAGGTAGTGAGAGTAAAAATATAAAAGCAGGTGTGGTGTTTAAGCTATTTTTCGGTGTAGAAATCGTGATGATTCTTACTGCTGAATATTTTGCTACGGGCTTTAAAGAATCTGGGATATCACAGCTGTGGTGTTGTTTTATCATGAGATGGTTCGAAGGGGTTTCAAGCCCAACAATGTTACATATAACATCAGAATTGATATATACTGTAAGAAAGGGCGTTTGGGTGATGCTTTGAGGATTCTTGAAGAGATGGAACTTGTAGGTTTCTCATTGGAGTTGGAAAAATTTCTGCGCTTTTTGCAAAGGAGAGCAGAGGGCGGCAACTTGAAGTTTTAGGAAATGAAGAAGGGAATCTTTTTTTGGAGAGAGATTCGGTAAAGAGGAAGTTTGACTTTAATCCTTGATTTTGACTTTCAAATAGTAAGTAGAAGCTGATTATGTTAAATTAGTCCCTTCACGCTTATTTGTAATTTAGTGTGTGAGTGTTGTATTATTTTTTGCCATTAATTTGGTGTCTTTTTTTTTTCATCTATTAAATATTCATCTTTGAACATTTATACTAATATTTTTATTGATTAATTGTATAATATATTCAAAGTTTAAAATTAAAGAATGATCTAATTAATTTCAAAGAGTGATCCAATTAATTCAAAGAGTTATCTAATTATTTCTATAAAGTAATCTATCAATTCACAGATTACATACAATTTAATTTTTCAATCTTTATTTTTAGAAAATCAGAGTCTTAAATCAAAGAGTAACCCAATTCATTACAAAAAGTAACCCAATTAATAGATAAGAGTAATCTAAAAAATATTAATCAAATAAAATAATATTTTTATTTTCTAAAATCCGAATATGAAATTAAAGAGTAACACAAATTATTATAAAGAGTAATCTAAATTATTATAAAGAGTAACCCAATTAACAGAAAAGAGTAACCTAAAATATGTTAACTAAATAGTCCGAATATATGAAATTAAATAGTAACCCAATTATTAGAAAGAGTAATCCAATTAATAAAAAAGAGTAACCTAAAAGATGTTAACCAAATAGAATAATATTTTATTTTCTGAAATATGAATATGAAATTAAAGAATAACCAAAATTATTAAAAAGAGTAACTCAATTACTAAAATGGAGTAATGTAAAAGAGGTTAATAAAATTAGAAAATATTTATAAGACTGGCGATATTCTGGATTGCATACATGAACTTCAAGAACTCAATTTATAATTAACCCAATTCAGCATAGCCTTAATTAATTACACGACTTGATGAAGACAAAAAGAGCCTGAGTTCCTCCAATCAATTAAATTGACGATCTACATACGAATCCAAGAAGAAGTAGTTGATCATAGAAAGTCCCTCAATGTAGTTCCAACCACTGGAGGTGACATCTCCTAAATATCCCAAACGTAAACATGTTCATCAATATATAAGGTTTGACAAAATCTCTTATGCATCCACACAATTATCTTTCATTTGCATAAAAAAATATATGTAATTTTGTGTAAATAGACAATAAACAATGCTCACGAGAAGGACCATATAAAAAGGACAACAACTAGATAATATTCAATTGAATAAAAACTGCAGCAATAGTGTTCTTGTAACAAAATCCAACCAAGAAGAATTAAGGACGAAATAGGGGTGTAAGCTGCCCTTTCATTAGAGATTATATAGCGAAAGAAGTGTACACTGTCCATATACTATATCCCTAGTGTTGTATCTTCTTCAGCGAGATATTTTGAGGGAGAGACAATCATGGAGGACGCAGATCAACAACCCGCATCAGAAAGTTCAGAATACTGGGCCTGAACAGTGTGTGCCCACTTAGATTTCGTGCGCCAAGCACCTCTCCTTATCCAGTGCATCACCAACTTTGTCTCCATGGATCTATTCGCTAATGTTCTACTCTCCGCTGGCGCCTTGCCAGTGATGGTCAATTCCGTCGAAGAAATCCCCGATTTCACACCCAAAACCCACGTGCTTTACATCAACGTGGGGACACTCACCCCAAACTAGCTACCGACGATGAAGATGGTAGCGCAGGTTGCCAATCAGTGTAACAAGCCCTGGGTGCTCAACCCCGCCACCGCCGGAGCTTCTAGTTTCTGGTTAAAGGCGTGTTTGGATTTATTGAAGCTGAAACCTAGCATTGTTAGGGGCATGAGAAGCTGCCCATGTGTCTGGGAGAAGTCGGGATGGCCGACAGTAGGGTTCGGCGAGTCCGATAGCAAAGTGGCAGGAGGCGTGATGTCATGAGAAGAGGTTAGACCTTTACTTGCCATTAACGGCGGTATTGGCCGTGGAAAAAAATCAGCATTTACGGATGGCCTAAAATCAACTAATGAATCGATATCAAAAGGGGATAATTGATACCCTCAAAAACTTAGATTCAGAATCCAATCTGAGAAAAAGCATGAATAAATTCGAAACACTGGTTGTCCTGTGCCGGCGCTACAGTCGCTAGAAAGAAGAAAGAGAGGATGAGAACGCTAGAGACAAGGAAGAGAGAGAGGAAAAAAGGGAAAGAGCTCGTGGCAGAGAGAGGTCATGGAAAGAAAAAGAGGGCACGTGCCAACTCATTTAAATTTTTTTACCCATATCTAATAAAAAAATCCGGTTGTTGTTGGATTGTATACTAAAAGTCTAGTTTTTTGTATGAACAATGTTATAATAATTTATTTGAAATGAGAATCATATGATCAAATGATTGCATCTTATAATTTATTTATATGCACGATGCAATAGTCCACATACTTTATAATGTAGATAATATATTGTGCGACAACACGCGGAATATCATATTATCGATTTCCTTATAAAGTATAAACAGATGCTCACAACCGAGATACATGGGGACTCTCTATCGGGATGGTTGTAGTGTGGTTTGGTATTAGCTTGTCTTGGCTATAGAATCACATTAGTGCACTTTGCGTGTATTGAGCAGGACCGCTTGAGATCGTTTGACTTATACTGACTATATAGGAGAACTTGATCTCAGTTATTATAGATGTTCTTGCTCTTAATCCCTATACAATAACAGGGCAGTAAGTATTTCTTTGATTCATCAATGGGTGAGATTTACATGTAATTAAATCAATAAACTTTGTGAGTTGGGAAATATTGTTGTCTCTATGGTGTGCTGTTGATTGTAAAAGGAATCCGTGTCCGATATAGGTTGATGATGTCCCCTTGAGGAGCTCATAAGGATTATCATGTAAATCCTGCATGTGGATTTATTCCGACATGATAATGAGATTGAGTGGTACTACTCTTGGAAGAGATTTTAATTAATGGAGTTGTCAGTAACTTAATTAATTAATGGTCATTGTATATCTTAAACATGGGGAGACTAACGGGCTCATAATAAGAAGGATCCCATAATGTAATTATGGGATTAGAACGGTAGTGCAGTAATAATATTTTAGTGGAATATATTATTATTATTGGGCTTAAGTATAAGCTTTGGACTAAACTTGGATACTTAAGCCCAATAGAGGCCCAAGCTGTAGCCCATATATATAAGTCATCTCAACTGTCCAGAAACCCTAATCTATGAGATTAATCACTCCTAAGACTGTGAGGAGGGTGAGGGAACAGCAGAATGAGAAGATCTCGAAGATCGTCGCCCACACGACGTCGAGATTGGACTTGGGAATACAATAGAAGACTGGAAGGTTGTTTGCTGCTGCTATCCGCCACCTTCCACGATTTTTATAAAATCTTACAGACTTCAGAACAGGACTTGTAATATATTACCGGAAAGCCACGGAAGAGAGGATCGTTTTGGTACATAGATCACTCAAATCCGATATTGAATGAGAGAGTTATGCTCAAAATGGTGAGGCTGCACAGGCTGGTGGCGAGAATTCGTATTCTCCAACATACCCTGGTGAAAGGTAATACGTTTCTTATTTTCATGCTTCCGCTGTATGTTAGAAACATATGAAACCCTAATGGATCACATTAACCAAAAGATCTAAATGCCAACAATTGGTATCAGAGCGTAGGTTCTATGGCTAAACGTGACACGTTGGCTAGGGTTTATGTGATTATGTCTTTTTATTTGAAATAGAATCACATGCGATAATTAGGGATTTGGTTTTGATGGATTAATTCATGGAAATTCCAATATGAAAGCCCTATGTGAATTATCGGTATATGTTTGTAAATCATTATCAAAACTTATTCCGTGTTATTCATGCCTGGGTGTTGAGAGAAAACCCTAAAGCTCCGTGGGCGTCGATGTGATGAACATTGATACACGACGCCATCTAGCACGAAGCGACCTATGAAAAATCAAGTACTGAAGTCGCATGGGCTTCGTTGATTGGACTGAAGGAGTGAAAGATAGCAGTCGGCGATTGTTTTGCTGCGATGAGGAGTGAGGCTCCTCAGCGGCGAAACTCAGATGGCAATGGTCTCGCTCAGTGGCACGACAATAGTTGCTTGTCGGCGTAGAGTTGATGAAACAACAAGGCTGGACGATGAAGGTGCTCTACCGGCGGCGCTTCATGGACCTGAAGGTGATTCCGATTGGGTCTGATGGTGGTCGAGCGAGTCCACATAATTTTGAGAAGTTTGCTCATAGTTGGAGCGGGTCTACAAGGTTGCTGGGATAAGTATGCAATCGGCGTGTGACGAATCAGTATGGCGTGAGGTTGTGCGAGTCCTGGTGGATACGTGACGGCTGGGCAAGCCATGGCTGGGCGCACAAGAATCCGGGCAAGTCAGTCCAAGGTTCTGAGCGACTAGCAGCGACTTCCGGGTGGGTCACACACATTCCCGAGCGGGTCTGATGCGAATTCTGATTGGGCCTGCACGATTTCCGATAAGGTCTTGAAAACTGTGGCTTCATTGTTCATCATGCAAGCAAGTTCGGAGGTTGTCACTGGATAGCCGATGAAGGCAAACGGCGTTGTTGCTGGAAGCACAAGTTGTGACGAACGATGCTAGAACAGCAGCAAACGATCGTCGCTGAGCACCTGCATAACTTGTGCGGACTTCTGGCTTGTCGCTTTGGGGTTGTTGTTTGGTGGCTATGCTGCATCGGCGATGGCGGGTCTGGTGGCTGGCGGTGACGGGAGTTGCTGGGTATCGCCCGGTGGTCTGCTGTTGCCAGGTGTATTTTTTATACTTCCAGTGGAATAGCAAATCATCGATGGGATGGCAAGAGTTCACGGCACATCTAGTCGGCAGGTGGTCATACCCCTGGCTGGTTTAAAACGTCGATGGTGTAAGGATGAGCAGTAGTTTTTCTGGCAGTGAACTTGCCTGATCGATGGGACTCCAGCGAGCAGCAGTTCTTCCGGCGGTGTTGACACAGCAGTGGTGGTAAACTCGGCTGAATGTTGGGTCTCCGGTGGACTCGGCTGAGTTTTGGATGGTAGTGGCATGGCTGGATCTGTGTCGGGACTGGTAGTAGTTTTTGGGCTGTTGATGTGAGACCGTGTGATGACGTGGCTGGAGTGGTGTTGCTTCCGGCGGGCAGCTTCACCGGAAGGCTGAAGCTTGGCCGGAGAGGCGCCCAGGTTGCTTCGGCTGCGTGTGGGTTGGGTTACTTAGGGCCCAAGATATCCAACTTCTTATGCAAGACTCCTATATTTAATTGCTTAATTTGTTTGTTGACTCGGTCAACCCTTTATTTGGCAATTAATTTTATTCCTTATATATAATTGCTATAATTGTTTTATTTGACAATTATTGTTATATATTTGGATATATTGCATGTGCTATTTGATTTACTGCCTTATTTGCCGTAATAATAGTATGTTTAATTGCATATTTTATTTTGAATATTATATGCATGTAAAACCCTCGGTGTTAAATAACTAAGTGGGAGAGGAAATTGGTAATTAATTCCCGAGGTCTCCATTATTGGTTTGTAAGTGATGTGAGTAAACTTGCGTGTTGGCAATAGGCCTTCCTCCCTAACGGATGAGTTTATTCATGGATCACTGGTACAATCTTTATTAAATAATTATTGTTTGTAATGTGACACATTAACTTGCATGTTGACATATACCTTCCTCCCCAACGGATGAGTTTATGTACGGTTCATATAATCGATGATTGTAGGAAGTTTTCCAAGCGCGTGTGTTCTTCTCCAACTGTAAGGCACATAAGCTTGAGCCGCGGACTTGAGATCCAATAATGGTGTATACTTAGGTGTAAATAATTAGTATCCTCCCCAATGGAGTCACTGCTGTTATTTGCATGGCTAAAGAGGAACCGACTATTAATTATTTTGTCATGAGGTTAGGTTGACAAATAAAATTAATGGGTAAAACCTTCTCTTGTAATGTCAGGATTTGTAAACGTCCACACTAACGTGGCTTGCAGACTTACGGTGCTTGAGATGTCGGTGAATTTTAATTTTATATTATTTTAATGGAATTAATATAAATGGATAAAATTCAAAGATTTGATCGGTGTATTTATTTGTGATTCTCTGTAATTTCAAATGTTTTTATCTCGCTTATTGTTTACTAAAAGAAATTAATTTTACTGGTCCAAAATTAGATGATTAGAAAAGAATCTTGGTTTTAAATTTTACTGCTTAGGAAAATAAAAATATGTTCTCACTAAGGATGTCCCATGATGCCTATTAAAGTCTCTAGTGAAGATGTGAGAGGTTCATAGAAATATGATGGTCTCATGCGACTCTTCAGATACTTGACTAAGTTATAAAGGCAAGAGATCATGGATAAGTTGATGAATGAATTGGAAAAGCTAGGAATAGAAATTGAAAGGGAAACCTAGATCAATTTATTCTTCATAGTTTGCCTGGATGTTTTGAGCAAGTTCTACCTGAAATACGAGAGGTTGTATATGGTGGGAAATTTCTGACAAAACATGTGGCAAAGGAAATCCAATTTCATCAAGATGTGAACAAAGTTAGTATCTTATTCACTAGTTGTTGAAGCATGATTACTAATGGCATCTACTGAAACGTTGTGTGTAGATGCCGGAATCACTAAAAGCGTGTAGCTAAGTGATGATGAGATTATTATGGACATGGGTAATACTATGAGAGTAGTGACTGTTGCAGTGGGAGTTGTTTATTTATCTTACGATAGGAATAAACGTTTGGTTATGAGAAATTGTTTTTACGTACATTTTCATAGAAAGAATTTTATTTCAGTTTCTATGCAGTTACGGATGGATACTCTATTTCATTTAATGACATGGTCATCATAATGGAAGATAGAGTTATAATCTGTTATGGTACATTGGTGACAATTTGTAAACTCTTAAATCATGTTTATCTTACGGATACAACAAATAGTAATTAATAATGCGTCTTCTAATCCTAATAAGAAAAAGACTCTTATGGAAATGATTAGATTGATTATGAATTATTTGGAATTACTAAATTCATTTTATGGGTATACCCTAGAAACAACATGTCGTGTAACAATTGTCTGTTTGTGGGATATTCTAGAAAAATGAAGGGTAATGATTTATTTAGTCCAAAAGATCGAAGGATGATTGTTAACACAAACACTAGATTTTTGGAAAAGGACTATATATTAAATCATAAACCCATGTGTAAATAGTTCTAAAGGAAGTGAGAGGAAAAACACAAAGTATTAGTACCAAGTGTACAAGAGGATATACCACAAGGTAAACTGCAATGTGTGTCACGTCTGATACACAATTGCGTGTAGTGCGTTATCGTAGTGGGAGGGTTGTTCGACAACCTGTAAAATATATATTTTGGGAGAGTCGTGAGACTTGGTCCCTAGTAAACATGGAGTTGACCCACGGATATGACGAAGCACTACAAGATCGAAATGCGATATCTTAGCAAGTGCAATAATGTTGAAATAGAATCGATGAATTCTAAATCAAGTCTGGGAGCTTGTAAGACCACTAAATGGTGTAAAAATCATTGGAAGTAGTCATATAAAATAAAAGAGGATCATACGGGAAGGTGAAAACCTTGGAAGCGAACCTTGTTGCGAATAGGTATACTCAGAAAGAAAGGGTTCGATTATGAGGAAACCTATTTGCCGATAGCTATGCTTATGTTGATCCGGAATCTTTTATCTGTTGCTACTCATATGAAATATGAGGGATAGCAAATAGATGTCAAGACAGCTTTCCTGATTGGAAGTCTTGAGGAAAACATCTATGTGAAGCAACCAGAGTGATTCATTGCAAAGGGCTAAGAGCATTGTAATAGGAAGCTTAAAAGTATCCATCGATGGACTAAAGCAAGCTTCAAGATTATAGAACATCCGTTTTGATGAAGAAATCCAGTGATATGGATCTATTCAATGTTCGGATATGTCTTGTGTATTGAAAAGAGTGACGGAAATATGGTGGTATTACTTGTACTATACGTAGATAGTATCTTGCTCATTGGAGACAATGAAAGAGAATTATCGGGCATATGTGGTATGGTTAATAAAGCAGTATGAAATGAAGGACTTATGAAGAGCAAAAATATCCTTTAATCATGGTAATACGGATCACAAGAAAGGATGTTATGCTTGTCGCAAGCTTCATGAGATGATACGATCCTTATTTGTTTTAGCATGTGACTTTATCTATGGAAATGTGTCTTGAGACACAAAAAAAAAATAAAAGTGATGAAAGCGGTTCCTTATGCTTCGGCGAATAAGGAAGCTTAATCTAAGGAATGCTATGTACGATAATGGATAACTGTATTGCCAATGGCATAGATAGTGAGTATCAAAGGTAACCCAAAAAATAAGAATGTTGAACTGTGGTAAGACATATACTTATGTACCTGAAAAGGACTAGAAATTATATGTGAACTTACCGAATGGATTTACTGCTTCTTATGGGTTACATAGATTCAGATTTTTCAAATCAGATAAGACGACAGTAAATCCACCTCAAAGGTTATGCATTTTTTTTAGGAAGTAGAGTCATAATATGGAGGAGTGTTATATAGAAATATATTTTGGACTCCGGACTTCATCATGGAAAGATGATAAAAATTAGAGCCTGTGAGGCAGTCAAAGTATCTGTATGACTCTAGAAACTTCATGATAGATTTTGAAGTATTTCTAAGTTTGTCCAAGGTTATCACAATTTATTTTGATGATAATGGTGCAGTTGCAAACTTGAAGGAATCACGAGTCCATAAGTAATTAAACATATGGAGCGCGAGTACCACCTGTTACGAGAAATCGTATGATGAGGGGGGAGGTTGTTCTCGCCTAGATTGCATCGGATGATAGCCTAGTAAATCCATTTACAAGGACCTTGAAGCGAGAGCTTTTGATGGTCGTGTAGTGGGAATGAGAATCAGATGTATGGCAGAAGACATGACAGCATAGTCTTTTTAGTATAAGTTGGAGATTGTTGGATTGTATACTAAAAGTCTAGATTTTTGTATGAATAATGTTATAACAATTTATTTGAAATGAGAATCATATGATCAAATGATTGCGTCTTATAATTTATTTATATGCATGATGCAATAGTCCACTTACTTTATACTGTAGATAATATGTTGTGCGACAACACGCGAAATATCATATTATCGGTTTCCTTATAAAGTATAAACAGATGCTCACAATCGAGATACATGGAGACTCTCTATCGGGATGGTTATAGTGTGGTTTGGTATTAGCTTATCTTGGCTATAGAATCAAATTAGTGCACTTTGCGTGTATTGAGCAGGACCGCTTGAGATCGTTCGACTTATACTGACTATATAGGAGAACTTGATCTCAGTTATTATGGATATTCGTGCTCTTAATCCCTGTACAATAATCTCAACACGTATGGCATTATGTATTTCTTTGATTCGTCAATGGGTGAGATTTACATGTAATTAAATCAATAAACTCGGTGTGTTGGGAAATAGTGCTATCTCTATGGTATGCTGTTGATTGTAGAAGGAATCCGTGTCCGATATAGGTTGATGATGTCCCCTTGAGGAGCTCATAAGAATTATCATGTAAACCTTGCAGGTGAATTTATTCCGGCATGATAATGAGGTTGAGTGGTACTACTCTTGGAAGAGATATTAATTAATGAAGTTGTCAGTAACTTAATTAATTAATGAGCATTGTATATCTTAAACATGGGGAGACTAACGGGCTCATAATAAGAAGGAGCCCATAACGTAATTATGGGATTAGAACGGTAGTGCAGTAATAATATTTTAGTAGAATATATTATTATTATTGGACTTAAGTATAAGCTTTGGGCTAAGCTTGGATACTTAAGCCCAATGGAGGCCCAACTCTAATTTCTCCTCCTGGTCCCTGCTGCAGCCCATATATATAAGTCATCTCAGCTGTTCGGAAACCTTAATCTATGAGATTAATCATGCCTAACACTATGAGGAGGGTGAGGGAACAACAGAATGAGAAGATCTTGAAGATCGTCGCCCACACGACGTCGAGATTGGACTTGGGAATACAACAGAAGACTAGAAAGTTATTTGTTGCTACTGTCCAACACCTTCCACGATTTTTATAAAATTGTATAGACTTTATAACAGGATGTGTGATATACTAACAGAAAGCTACGGAAGAGAGAATCGTTTTGGTGCATAGATCACTCAAATCCAATATCGGATGAGAGAGTTATGCCCAAAATGGTGAGGCTACGTAGGTTGGTGGCGAGAATTCGTATTCTCCAACATACCCTGGTGAAAGATAATACGTTTCTTGTTTTCATGCTTCCACTGTATGTTAGAAACATATGAAACACTAACGGATCACGTTAACCAAAAGATCCAAACGCCAACAATTGTACCTTTTTTAAGAAAAAGATGGGCCTATTGAAGTCTTTGTCATGATGAGAGTGACTAGCGTAGGACCGGTCCTACCATTATTTGGTGGAACCGGATCCTCTACCCTAATGTTAGAATGTGTTATTTTGTAATGGGCCAAATTCGCACCCGCTTATGCACAATCCATCTGCGTTTTGGGCAATTTTTCTTTCTCATTCGAATTCAACATCTCTAATACCGGCCATCGTTACTTCACCCCGACGTCCGCCGGTACCTCCACCAAATCCTTGCAGAGCACCAACAACATCTATAATTGAATATGCTATCCGAAGCATTCATCCCCACGCTGAAATCAAGTTTGTTGCATGTTGTCAGAGACCACCGTCGCAACCGTCACTCTCCACCATGATGCCGATATCAAAAATTGAGTAGTCAGCGAGATACATTCCAGCCGAGCCTCGTTGCATATTGTAGAGATCTGTCTGAATCATCAGAAATTTGCATTGGGAAAATTTTAAGATTATCTATTTATTTTGGAGATGAATTTGAATGCTTAAGATTTGATTCCTAAATTGGAGAAATTAATGAATGTGAACCAATTATTACTCTAGGCGTGTTCATAAAACTTTATGCTTTCGAAGAAGTGATTGTGAGGAAAACATATTCAAAGTAAAAATAGGTAGTGAGAGTACAATTATAAAAGTAGGTGTGGTGTTTAAGCTGTTTTAGGTGTAGAAATCGCGATGATTCTTACTGCTGAATATTTTGCTGCAGGCTTTAAAGAATCTGAAATATCACAGCTGTGGTGTTGTTTTATCATGAGATGGTTCGAAGGGGTTTCAAGCCCAACAATGTTACATATAACATCAGAATTGATATATACTATAAGAAAGGACATTTGGGCGATGCTTTGAGGATTCTTGAAGAGATGGAACTTACAGGTTTCTCAATGGAGTTGGAAAAATTTCTGCGCTTTTGGCAAAGGAGAGCAGAGGGCGGCAACTTGAAGTTTTAGGAAATGGAGAAGGGAATTTTTTTTTGGAGAGAGATTCGGTAAAGAGGAAGTTTGACTTTAATCCTTGATTTTGACTTTCAAATAGTAAGTAGAAGCTGATTATGTTAAATTAGTCCCTTCTTGCTTATTTTTAATTTAGTGTGTGAGTGTTGTGTTATTTTTTACCATTAATTTGGTTTTTTTTCATCTATTAAATATTCATCTTTGCACATTTATACTAATATTTTTATTGATTAATTGTATAATATATTCAAAGTTTAAAATTAAAGAGTGATCTAATTAATTTCAAAGAGTGATCCGATTAATTCAAAAGAGTTATCTAATTATTTCTATAAAGTAATCTATCAAATCACGAATTACGTACAATTTAATTCTTCAATCTTTATTTTTAGAAAATCAGAGTCTTAAATCAAAGAGTAACCCAATTCATTACAAAAAGTAACCCAATTAATATATAAGAGTAATCTAAAAATGTTAACCAAATAAAATAATTTTTTTATTTTCTGAAATCCGAATATAAAATTAAAGAGTAACCTAAATTATAATAAAGAGTAATCCAAATTATTATAAAGAGTACCCAATTAATAGAAAAGAGTAACCTAAAATATATTTACTAAATAGTCCGAATAAATGAAATTAAAGAGTAACCCAAATTATTAAAAAGAGTAATCCAATTAATAAAAAGAGTAATCTAAAAGATGTTAACCAAATAGAATAATATTTTATTTTCTAAAATATGAATATAAAATTAAAGAATAACCAAAATTATTAAAAGAGTAACTCAATTACTAATATGGGGTAATGTAAAAGAGGTTAATAATAATAGAAATTGTTTATAAGACTGGTGATATTCTGGATTGTATACATGAACTTCTAGAACTCAATTTATAATTAACCCAATTCAACATAGCCTTAATTAATTACACGACTTGATGAAGACAAAAAGAGCCTGAGTTCCTCCAATCAATTAAATTGACGATCTGCATACGAATCCAAGAAGAAGTAGCTGATCATAGCAAGTCCCTCAATGTAGTTCCAACCACTGGAGGTTATTGGCATTCGATCGTTTGATTAACATGAATCGTTAGGGTTCCATACGTTTCTAAATCAGCGGAAGCAAGAAAAATAGAAACGTATTACCTTTCAACAGGGTATGTTAAAGAAGAAGATGAATTCCCAATGGCAGCCTGCACAACGTCACCGTTTTGGGTATAACTCTCTCATCTGATCTCCGATTTGAGTGATCTATATGCTAAAATGATCCTATTTTTAGTGGTTTTCCAAAGGTGTATCACAAGTCTAGTTCTGAGTTCTATAAAATTTTAAAAAAATCATGGAAGTTGATGAACAGCAGCAGCAAACAACCTTCCGATCTTCTGCTGTAATCCCAAGTCCAATCTCGACGTCGCGTGGGCGATGCTCTTCGAGATCTTCTCAATCTGCTATTCCCTTACCTCCTCACAGTGTTAGGTGTGAATAATCATTTAGATTAGGATTTTTGAATAGTTGAGATGACTTATATGTGTGCTACAACAGGGACCAGGAGGAGAAATTAGAGTTTAGCCTCCATTGGGCTTAAGTATCCAAGATTAGCCCAAAGTTTATACTTAAGTCCAATAATAATAATATATACCACTAAAATATTATTACTGTACTACCGTTCTAATTCCATAATTACGTTATGGGTTCCTTCTTATTATGAGCTTGTTAGTCTCCTCATGTTTAAGATATACAATACCCATTAATTAATTAAGTTACTGACGACTCCATTAATTAATATGTCATCTGAGAGTAGTACCACTCAACCTCATTATCATGCCGGAATAAATTCACCAGCAGTGTTTACATGATAATCTTTATGAGCTCCTCAAGGGGACGTCATCAACCTATAGCGGACATGGATTCCTTCTACAATCAATAGCACACCATAGAGACAACACTATTTCCCAACTCACCGAGTTTGTTGATTTAATTACATGTAAATCTCACCCATTGATGAATCAAAGAAATACACACTGACTTACATGTCGAGATTATTGTATAGGGATTAAGAGCACGAACATCCATAATAACTGAGATCAAGTTCTCCTATATAATCAGTATAAGTCGAACGATCTCAAGCGGTCCTGGTCAATACACGCTAAGTGCACTAATGTGATTCTATAGACAAGACAAACTAATAACAAATCACACTACAACCATCCCAATAGAGAGTCCTCGTCTATCTCAGTTGTGAGCATCTATTTATACTTTATAAGGAAATCGATAATATGATCTTCCGCGTGTTGTCGCACACCATATTATCTACAATATAAAGTAAGTGGACTATTGCATCGTACATATAAATAAATTATAAGATGCAATCATTTGATCATATGATTCTCATTTCAAATAAATTGTTAAAAATTGTTCATATAAAAAACTAGACTTTTTGTATACAATCCAACAATCTCCCACTTATACTAAAAGACTATGCTGCCTTATCCATGGCCATATATCTGATTCCCACTCCCACTACATGACCATCAAAAGCTCTTACCTTAAGATCCTTGTAAATGGATTTACTAGGTTATCATCCGATGCAATCTAGGCGACAACAACCTTCTCCTTATCATACAATTTCTCGTAACAGGTGGTACTTAAGCTCAATGTGTTTAATTGTCTTATGAACTCGTGATTCCTTCAAGTTTGCAACTGCACCATTATCATCACAATAAATTGTGATAACCTTGGGCAAACTTAAAATCACTGCCAAGTTCATCATGAAGTTTCTGGAGTCATACGGATACTTTGGCTGCCTCATAGGCTCCAATTTTATCATCATTCCATGGTGGAGTCCGGAGTCCGAAATGTATTTCTATATAACACTCCTCCATATTATGGCTCTACTTCCTAAAATTAAACACATAACCTTTGAGGTGGATTTACTGTCGTCCCTATCTGATTTGAAAAATCTGAATCTATGTAACCCATAAGAAGCAGTGAATCTATTCGGTGTGTCCACATATAATTTCTGGTCCTTTTCAGGTACATAAGTATATGTCTTACCACAGTTCATCATTCTTGTTTCGGGTTACTTTGATACTCACTGACGATGCCTTCAGCAAAATAGATATTCGATCTTGTGCATAGCATTCCTTAGATTAAGCTTCCTTATTTGCCGAAGAATAAAGAACCGCTTCCATCTCCTTTATCTTCTTTTGTGTCCTAAGACACAATTTCTTAGATAAAGTCACATGCTAAAACAAGTAGGGATTGTATCATTTCATGAAACTTGAGACCAGCATAACATTCTTTCTTGTGATCCGTATTACCGTGATCAAAAGGATATATTTTTCTTCTCTTAAGTCCTTCATTTCATACTACTTTATCCACTATACCCATACACCCGAAAATACTCTTTTATTATCTCCAATGAACAATATATCATCTATGTACAGTACAAGAAATACCACCATGTTTCCGTCACTCTTTTCAATACACAAGACACATTCCCGCGTTGAATAAATCCATATGCCTGGATTTCCTTATCAAATTGGATGTTTCATGATCTTGAAGCTTGCTTTAGTCCATCGATGGACACCTTTAAGCTTACAATCAAATTACTCTTAGCCCTTTGCAATGAATCACCTTGGTTGTTTCACATAAACGTTTTCTTCAAGACTTCCAATCAGAAAAGCTGTCTTCAGATCTATTTGCTATTCCTCATAATCAATATGATTAGCAACAGATAAAAGAATCCAGATCAACATAGGCATAGCTACCGGCGAACAGGTTTTCTCATAATTGAACACTTTCTTTCTGAGTGTACCTTTTCGCAACAAGCTTTACTTCCAAAGTTTTCACCTTACAATTTGATCCTCTTTTATTTTGCATGAGCACTTCCAACGGCTTTTACACCATATAGTGGTTCTACAAGTTCCCAAATCTAATTAAGAATCCATAGATTCAATTTCAGAATTCATTACACTTTACTAAGATTATACATTTCTATCTTGTAGTGCTTCATTGTATCCGTGGGTCAACTCCATGTTTACTAGGCACCAAGTCTCACGACTCTCCCAAAACATATACTTTATCAGGTTCTAGAACAATCCTCCCACTATGATAAAGCGCTACACACAATTGTGTATCAGATATATCATGTGTTGCAGTTTACCTTGTGGTATCTCCTCTTGTACAATTTGTACTAATACTTTATGTTTTCCCTCTCACTATCCTTTAGAACAACTTATACATAGGTTTGTGATTTATTTCATTGTCCTTTTCCAAAAATCTAGTGTTTGTGTTAACAATCACTCTTCGATCTTTTGGACTAATAAATAAACCACCCTTCAGTTTTCTAGGATATCCCACAAATAGACAAATGCTATACGACATGATGTTTCTAGGGCATACCCATAAAATGAATTTAATTATTCTAAATAACTCATCATCTATCTAACATTTTTAATAAGAGTCTTATTCCTTCTTTCCGCCACACCATTCAGCTGAGGTATGCCTGGTGTAGACTACTTGAGATTTTAATCTCATCTTCTGATAAATAGCTCCTAAACTATCCCAAGAGGTACTCACCACTACGATTAAGTCGTAATGTCTACCTCTCGTCGGGATAGTCTTAGGACCGCTTAAATCAGTATGAACTATTTTCAACATATCTTTGTATGGCTCTATACCCCTTTTACCTTGAAAGGCCTTTAATCATTTTACTTCCAAGCAAGAATCACAAGTTAGATAGTTTCCACTTCAGATAAACCCAACGGTCCATCGGCTATCAACCTTTGAATCCTACTCAAGTAAAATTGATCTAGTCTTAGATTCCAAAAGTATGTTTAGTTCATCTCTGAAGGTTCCTTTCTCTTACTAAGATTATAAGATGCGTTATTAATTACTATTTGTTGCATCCGTGGGATAAAAATAATTTAAGAGTGTACAAATTATCACCAACGTACCATAACAGATTATAACTCCATCCTTCATTACTATGACCATGTCATTTAAATGAAATGGAGTATCCATTCGTAAATGCATAGAAAAAGAAAAGAAATTATTTCTATGAAAACGTACGTAAAGATAATTTTTCAAAATCAAATGTTTATTCATATCGTAAGATAAATAAACAACTCCCACTGCAACAATCACTACTTTCATAGCTTACCCATGTACTCAATTATCTCATCATCACTTAGTTGCAGGCTTTTAGTGATTCCGGTATCTACACACAACGTGTCAGTAGATGCCATCACTAATCATGCTTCAACGACTAGTGAATGAGATACTATCCTTGCTCATACCTTGATGAAAATGAATTTCCTTTGCCACATGTTTTGTCAGAAGTTCCCTACCATATACAACCTCATGTATTTCAGGCAGAACTTACTCAAAACACCTACGCAAACTATGAAGAATAAATTGATCTAGGTTTCTCTTTCAATTTCTACTCCAAGTATTTCCAATTCATTCATCAAATAAACCATGACCTCTTGCCCTTCTAACTTACTCAAGTATCCGAAGAGTCGCATGAGACCATCATATTCTATGAACCTCTCATCTCTTCACTAGAGACTTAAATAGGCATCATGGGACATCTTTAGTGAGAACACATATGTTTTCCTAAGCAGTAAAAATTAAAACCAAGATTCTTTTCTAATCATCTAATTTTAGACCAGTAAATATATTTTCTTTCAGTAAACAATAAGTGAAATAAAACCATCGAAAATATAGAGAATCACATAAATATACCGATCAAATCTTCGAATTTATCCATTTATATTGATTCCCTCAAAATAATATAAAAATAAAATTCACCGACATCTCAAGCACCGTGAATCTGCATGACATGATAGTGTGGACGTATACAAACCCAAACATTTACAAGAGAAGGTTTTACCCATTAATTTCATTTGTCAACCTAACCTCATGACAAAATAATTAATAGTCAGTTACTCTTTAGCCTTACAAATAAAAGTAGTGACTTCGATGGGGAGAGTACTTATTATTTGCATCTAAATATACACTATTATTTGACCCCAAGTCCATTGCACAAGCTTATGTGCCTTACAGATGGAGAAGTACACACGCGCTCGGATAACTTCCTACAGTCATCAATTATAAGTTTGTACAGTTGATGAGAGTGTAAATTCATGTATTTTGGGATTTGATTTATGTGAAAATTGAGTACGATTGAGTCTTTTATTGAGACGAATTGGAATGTTTATGGAAAAGCCACGAATCAGAGAATACAAGGGTTTTTTGAGCATATTTGTGTAGGGAAACAGATCGAAAGGGCTCAGAATTAGAAGACACAATTTTTGAGGTATTTTCAAGGATTGCTCGACTTCCAGGCATTGCTCGACCAGAAGCACTTTGGTCAAGCAGATGTGGTCAACTCAAGCAGAATGCGCAATTCTTACAGAAAACTTGCTCGACTTAGAGATGTTGCTCCACCAGCATCACTCTGGTCGAGCAGATGAGGTCAAATCGAGCAAAATGTACAAACTTGTAAAGAGAGTTTACTCGACCATTGCTCAATTTGGAAGCCTTGCTCGACTCGTCAGGTGTGGTCGAGCGGATTCTTGCTGCTTCTATTTATAGTAATTCCAGAGTTTTCTTACCAAATATGACGTATGCCTAAAGTAAAAGCCCATCCTAAGCTCATAAGGAGGTTCTATAAGTATAAAAGAAGAGCCTTCGCAGGAGAAAAAGACACACGACATCACACATCATCCATCCATCACCGAAACCCTACCATATTCCGAAGGAGTCGTGAAGAGAGGTTTGTCTGGCGAGTCAAGTAAGATCATACTAATTAACCATGATTGTTCCTAGGTCAATCATGGGCTAGAGCCGCTCCGGTAGTTCTAGGGTTATGAAAGTTTTATGAGTTAATTGAATTTTCATGTGTAAACTCCGTACAACACTACTTATGGCTTATTTTATATAAGATTGTGCCTTTCTAATTCATACTCACGGTCGTTTTGTGCATCATTAACTGTTATGTAAAGTTTGAATACATATCTTGGTTATTGATTGAGTGTTCACTGTTGAGCAGGATTACATGTTATAATTCTAAGTGAAGGAATTCCGAAGTCTTATTAGAACTATCTTATATGAATCTTGTTAATTAAATATTATTCGGGTTAATAAGTAGGATAAAGAGTATAACTTCATAGTACTTATAAAGGGAGATCATATCAGTTTAGAGTACTAAGTGCACGGGAAATAATTGATACTGATAGTACCTAGAAAGGGGGGTGAATTATATCTCTTACTCTGAGGATATTCACACTTGTCATAAGCATGTTTGCTTGTGTCTATGGAGTAAACTTGCATGGTGATTATCGTGAAAATTTAGTAGATTTTCGAGTCGTGTTCGTGTGATTTTTGCGTGTTTTTATATTATTTTAGTATTTTATTCTTTTTTTTGTTTTTATTTTTGGAGTAAAGTGTGTGAATCATGCTATTTTTCATGAAGGAATTAGGTGTATTTGAGCAAAAATTAGAAAGGAAGAAATGGGAATTACATTGGGATGAAAACAAGAAAAAAAGGACTGCAGATGAAAAGACAACATATTTGAAGAAGACTACGACAACACTTTTTTGGGTGTTGAGAAAAGTGAGCAGAGACAACGGCTGAAAGCATTGTCTTTTAGGGTCTCAGAAGTATTGTCGTAGGTGTAGAACAAAGTAAATATGGGAAGCCACTGTAAGAGAAACTCGATCGAGTTTTCTCTCTTTGATCGAGTTTTTGGGCCCAACAGGGGAAAGATCCCCTACTTCGCGCTCACATGGAAGGCTTATTTACACATGGAAGGCTTATTTAATTTAAAAAAAATGCAGAGGTGGGATTCAAACCCAAGACCTCATGCATGGGTGCACGCGCCTCCAACCACTAGGCTACAGCTGGTTCATGCAACAAAATTGTACGGATATATTATTTATTCCAATCTCTTGGAACCAAATTTTGAGCCAAAAAGCACATTTCCACCCTTAAGCCCATTTTCTTCACTTAGGCCCATGAACCCATTTGTACCCTAATTTCCCTAATCCTCCATATATATAAATACCCTCCTTCTCATCTTAAACTCCCAACACCCATTCCATTCCCCTCATTTTGGAGGCCACACCCCATTCCACACACACTTCACTCCATCCATCCATCCTTATTTCCATCCACCCATTCCACTTGGTTTCTTCAAAATCCATCCTCATTCCATCCTTCCACCAATCTAAGAAGGGAAAATCAACACGAAGTGAAGATTGGAGCATGTTGAAGGAAGATCAAGCCTACTTTAAAAGGGAAGCTTATCAACCTTTAATTTGTGATTTTCTTCATTATTTGGCTCAATGGGAGCAAGCCATGGATTGTATTGATTTTGTTATGATTTGTAGTGGCTAGTCCTCATGTGAGGCTAGCCACATGATGGATTGAGACTATTTTAGATATGTAGGATTTTTAATGGTTTAATTTAATTGATTTTGGAATTTATCTCATGATCTATGATTACTTGATTTATATTATGAATTGTGTGGTTAAATTCTCTATTCATAGTGTTAGGATGGTCATTCTAATATTATGCTTAGGGTTTTAATTGAATCATTTTATTATATGATCATGTATATTAGTGTAGGGAGAGGTAAGTCATACCCTTCTTGTGCTTGGGACATTCATAAGATAACACTTAGTTAATTGATCTTAATTAGTTGCTAATTGAGTGAGAAGAACCAAACTTACGATCATAGTATCTTCTAAGGGAATTGAGAGTAAGAATCAATCTTAGGAGCTTGCAAACTTGTAAAAAGTTTAGAACCTAATTACCTTGGCCATAGGGATTAGGGGAACATATGTGATTCCTTCTATTCCATTTTTAATGATGTTTTTCATTAGAAACTTGCATGTCTAGGTGATGTCTTAATTTTGATTGTGGTTAAGCCTTGCATACTTCTTAGATTGCTCACCTTCACCCATCATCCATCTCATATGTACATTTCTATCTTTAATTGCTTTCCTAGTTGATAGTTTGTAGTGTAATTAACCCATTCTTTTATTGATTAGTCCTTCTAGAGTAAAACATTTCTCGAATATGGATACATACACTTTCTCTCTTCGGTTCGATATTATAAATTTTGCACTTGGTCACCACGTTCTACACACGATAGAGTACGCTTACTCTAATCAATTTATACCAAAATTGAGACTAAGTTCACATGGTTTAATGATGCATCCATAAACCACAAGGCAGAGTCGGACATCCACATGGAAAGAAAATTAATAAATAAAACTGGATGCCCGAAGAACTACCTAATTTCTTACTTGATCACAACTGTACTTTCTCTATTGCTTGTTTATTTAATTTGCTATTTAATTTATATGTTATTTAGTTACGCAACCTTTCCAAACCAAATTTACCAACATAGTCTTAGTTAATTAGATTATAATTAAATTGATAATAATCCGTCCCTCGGGTTCGATAATCACTTGGTCACCTATCGAAACTACAGTTGATATCCTTCATACTTGGGGATTATTTTGTGTATTGAGAAAAAGTTCATCAATAGTGATCCACAAATAAACTCATCCGATGGGGAGGAAGGCACTATAGCCAACGCGCAAGTTCATGTGCATCACATTACAAATAATAATTATTTAAAGAAGTCTGTTCTAGCAATCCATGAATAAACTCATCCGATGGGGAGGAAGGCTCTAATGCCGACATGCAAGTTTATTCACATCGCTAACAAACCAATAATAGAGGCCGCGGGAATTATTAACCAATCACCTCTCCGACTTACTTATTTAACACCGAGGGTTTTTACATGCATATAATATTCAAAATAAAATACGCAACCTAGCATGCTCCTATTACGGCACATAAGGCAGTAAATCACAGAAAATATCATGCGTATCATATATAACAATAATCAATTATTTAAATCAATTATGAAAAGTTATATATCAGCGAATTTGATTGTTCGCCACCAAGCACGAATACGGGCAACAACCTCCAGATTATCAAATTTTCAAAAATATCCAGATTATAAAAATTTCAAAAATATTAACCATTGATATCGTCGAGATTATCGAAATTATCGATATCGACCAGATTATCAAAATTTTGAAACTATCAAAATCGATCGTCGATATCGTCCAGATTATCAAAATCATCGATATCGATCAGATTATCAAATTTTCAAAAATTTTTAAATTATCAAATTTTCGAAATTTCTAGATTATCAAATTTTCAAAAATTTCCAGATTCTCAAATTTTTGAAATTTTCAGATTATCAAATTTTTAAAAATTTCCAGATTATCAAAATTTTGAAATTTCCATAATATCAAAATTTAAAAAATATCCAGATTATCAAATTTTCAAAAATTTCCAGATTATCAAAAATTTGAAACTTCTAGATTATCAAATTTTCAAAAATATCCAAATTATCAAATTTTCAAAATTTTCAGATTATCAAATTTTCAAAAATTTTCAGATTATCGCATTTTCGAAATTTTCAGATTATCAAATTTTCAAAATTTTCAGATTATCAAATTTTTAAAAATTTCCAGATTATCAAATTTTCGAACTTTCCATATTATCAAATTTTCTAAAATTTCCAGATTATCAAATTTTTGAACTTTCCAGATTATCAAATTTTCAAAAATTTCCAGATTTATCAAATTTTCGAAAATTTCAGATTATCAAATTTTCAAAAATATCCAGATTATAAAATTTTCAAAAATTGCCAAATTATCAAAATTTCCAAAATATCCAGATTATCAAATTTTAAAAAATTTTCAGATTATCAAATTTTCGTCAAGTGCTGTCAAACGTATAGAGTATTCAACAAGAAATAATAATTTCAAAACCCTAGTCCACGTTTGACACAAGTATATGGTATTTGAATATGGTATAATAGCATAACATAAATACTTAAACCCTTTCACCTTTTGACATAAATCCTAGCCTAACGTTTCATGCTTCACTATGAAACCAAAGCTCTGATGCCAATTATTGGCGTTCGATCGTTTGATTAACGTGAACTGTTAGGGTTCCATACGTTTCTAAATCAGCGGAAGCAAGAAAAATAGAAACGTATTACCTTTCACCAGGGTATGTTGAAGAAGAAGATGAATTCCCGCTGACAGCCTGTGCAGCGTCAACATTTTGGGTATAACTCTCTCATCTGATCTCCGATTTGGGTGATATACATGCCAAAATGATCCTCTCTTCAGTGGCTTTCCAAAGGTGTATCAGACATCTAGTTCTGAGTTCTATATAATTTTAGAAAAATTATAGAAGTTAACGAATAACAGCAGCAAACAACCTTCCGATCTTCTGCTGTATTCCCAAGTCCAATCTTGATGTCATGTGGGCGACGATCTTCGAGATCTTCTCAATCTGCTGTTCTCTTACCCTCCTCATAGTGTTAGGAGTGAATAATCAGTTAGATTAGGGTTTCCAAATAGTTGAGATGACTTATATATGGGCTACAGCAGGGACCAGAAGGAGAAATTAGAGTTTGGCCTCCATTGGGCTTAAGTATCCAAGCTTAGCCCAAAGCTTATACTTAAGTCCAATAATAATAATATATACCACTAAAATATTATTACTGCACTACCGTTCTAATCCCATAATTACGTTATGAGCTCCTTCTTATTATGAGCCCGTTAGTTTCCCCATGTTTAAGATATACAATGCCCAATTAATTAAGTTACTGACAACTCCATTAATTAATATCTCATCCGAGAGTAGTACCACTCAATCTCATTATTATACTGGAATAAATTCACCTGCAGGGTTTACATGATAATCCTTATGAGCTCCTCAAGGGGACGTCATCAACCTATGGCGGACACGGATTCCTTCTACAATCAACAGCACACCATAGAGACAACACTATTTCCCAACTCACGGAGTTTGTTGATTTAATTACATATAAATCTCACCCATTGATGAATCAAATAAATACATACTGACTTACGTGTCGAGGTTATTATATAGAGATTAAGAGCACGAACATCCATAATAACTGAGATCAAGTTTTTCTATAAGTCAGTATAAGTCGAACGATCTCAAGCGATCCTGCTCAATACACACAAAGTGCACTAATGTGATTTTATAGTCAAGACAAACCAATACCAAATCACACTACAATCATCCTGATAGAGAGCCCCCGTCTATCTTGGTTGTGAGCATCTGTTTATACTTTATAAGGAAACCGATAATATGATCTTTCGCGTGTTGTCGCACAACATATTATCTACAGTATAAAATAAGTGGACTATTGCATCGTACATATAAATAAATTATAAGACGCAATCATTTGATCATATGATTCTCATTTCAAATAAATTGTTAAAATAATGTACATACAAAAAACTAGACTTTTAGTATACAATCCAACAGATATCTCCTACATATCCCAAACGCAAACATGTTCATCAATATATAAGGTTTGACAAAATCTCTTCTGCATCCACATAATTATCTTTCATTTGCACAAAAAAATATATGTAATTTTGTGTACATGGACAATAAACAATGCTCACGAGAAGGACCATATAACAAGGACAACAACTAGATAATATTCACTTGAATAAAAACCACAGCAATAGTGCTCTTGAAACAAAATCCAACCAAGAAGAATTAAGGACGAAATAGGGGCATAAGCTGCCCCTTCATTAGAGATTATATACCGAAAGAAGTGTACACTGCCCATATACTATATCCCTAGTGTTGTATCTTCTTCAAAGAGATATTTTGAGGGAGAGACAACCATGGAGGATGCAGATCAACAATCCGCATCAGAAAGCCCGAAATACTGGGCCCGAACAGCATGTGCCCACTTAGATTCTGTATGCCAAGCACCTCCCCTTATCCAGTGCATCACCAGCTTTGTCTCCATGGATCTAGTTGCCAATGTTCTGCTCTCCGTTGGCGCGTTGACGGCGATTGATAGGCTTTTTTTGCGCACTATAATTTAATCCCCAAGTATGAAGGATATCAATTGTAGCGGTAAGTGACCAAGTTAAATTATCGAACCCAAGGGACAGCTAACTATTTATTTTCTAATTATACTAGCTTAATCAGAATAAGGTAACCGATTTTCAATGTTTTGTTGCGAATTAACTAAAATACGCAAATAATAAATAATTGAATTAATTAAAAGCAAGGAAAAATAACAACAAGTTTCTAATCAAGAGATGACAAACAGTTATGAGGAATCAGGTATTGATCAATTAGTTTGGGTTATTAAACTTACGATTGCTCATTCATGCAGTTTCACTGAAAATACACCACATATCCCTGTTATCCTACCGAATATGATTCGATTCAAAGCTAACAGTCTAATCTGGTTTAAATCCTAAGGTGCGCAAATATTACCAAACCTTATTCCTAGATACTAATCAAAGCAAGCAACAATACCTCCGGATGGTAAGCCTGACTAACAAGATATTTTCTGGAATTACTACAAGGTTCTATTCACTTCCTACTTGATTGTCTAATTGCATTGTTCCACTAAACTAATCAAGTATTTGATTTACCAGTTCATGGAATTAAAGTGCTTATAGCGGAGCTACTCTAATCCCTAACTGATAGACAATACCAATCATGAACGCACACAAGCTAACACAATAATCCAAGCATTATAGCGGATGTCATGAATATATTATGAAGACGTTACGAAGCAGAAAAGCATGTCTTAATAAAATAAGTAAAATCAAAAGCTCAACTGCATAAAATCCCAATCTTTGGTCTAAATCCCCAAATCAATTAAATCAATCCATCAAACCTTAGGACTGTATATAAAATTAGCCCATGAGGTCACAAGCAACACTCATGGCTAAGCAATTCATACCAAAAATCAAAGTAAAAGGAAGGAAAAGAAAGGAATTATGAAACCCTAGTGTAGACGTAGTCTTTCGTTCCTTCTCCGTCTCTCCAATTGCTCGATTCTCCCTCAATTAGCACTTGGAACCCTCTTGGAAGTGGATGGATGGTGAAATCAGGTTGTAAATCTGATATGGAGGTGTTGGAGGTGTGAATTGATGATGGATTATGGATGGGTTCTCTCCAATTTGGGTCTCGATCTCCCTAATTGTTTCTAGGACTGATGTAGGGCTTTTTCGCGATCGAAACTGCTTCAGAATCGCGATTTGAGGGTATATATACAGTGTTGCATCGAACAGGCCCCGTCTGGGCCCTGAACTGGGCCGCTCGGCACTTTGCTCGAGCCGAGCTCATGGCCGAGCGGCCCCCAAACCTGCCGAGCATCATATGGGTGAAACGGGAATGTCGTGTAGGCTCTGAGGACACCCTACTCGGCTGAAAATTCGCAAAATGTTGGTCCTGCCCGAGCCGAGCGGCCTCCCGAGCTGCAGAGACTGCACTGCGCGACTTCACCGTTTTGAGCATAACTTCTTCATACGGACTCCAATTTGAATGATTTTTACGTTTACGTGTTCCTCGTTTCCTTGGCTTTCTATCCATATAAAGAAATCTAAGAAACTCCAACATTTGAATATGTAAAAAGTCATGAAAAGTGGCTGCTCGGTACAGCATGTGCGACGTTAGCACTTTGATCATAACTTTCTCGTTTGGAATCCAATTGAGGTGTTCTTTATGCCAAAATGACCCTCTCTTCTGTGGCTTTCAAACGATATTTCACATGATCAATTTGGACTTCTATAAGAATACAGAAATTTGTGCAACATGGACTGTATTTTTCAGCATTCCTTCTCACTTTCACTCCTCATTCCAACTTTGAACTTTTGATCATGTTTTACCCTTCAAAACTCAACAAAACACCTTAGTAGCATCTTAATTATGCAAGATATGAAAACCATGTTATTCTATACAAAATCATGGCCACATTCTATCAAAAATAGTGTAATGTGAGACCTAAAATACGTGAAATTCCACTCTCAACAAACCCCCAAACTTACCTGTTGCTCGTCCCGAGGCAACGACATATAAAACCAATAGAGTAATTGAGAGGAAATTTCACAACTTCACATCCAAGAAAATATAACAATTCAAAAATCATACTTCAAATACTAAGACAACCATCCATCTAAGAACATACAATTCAAATCAACTACTTCACTTTTTCGGAATGCTTATCCACCATTCTCACGGGTAGTATTTACGCTCATCGCTCTAGTGTGAGATATACACTTCAGGGTAAGGTGTTTATACTCAAAGTCAATTCAAACACACGCATAACCATAAGCTTGACAATCATCTCAACTCTCGACTAAAGGGATAATTTCAATAATAGGATCACAAAGGTCTTGCATTAGGTTGTAATGTTGGCTCTTTGGTAAAGGTAGGGAGTATATGGATAAGGTGACTCAATCACTAGTAGAGAATCAAAGAAGACTTACAGCTTTTCAACAAACAGCTTTACTTTCTTCTTTCTTCTTCATCGCTCTTCAATGCTTCTTGCAATTTGATTCCTCCTTCACTTTTGAACACCACATCCTTACTTGGAAATTTCTCTTCTTCTTCCCTCTTTTCTTTTCTCTTTTTTTTTTCTTTTTCAAATAAGGGTACCAGTTTCAGGCACTACCCCTTTATGCAACAATTTAACCACTCTTTTCAACAATTTTCATCACTTCCAACTTATTCTCCTTTTATGTTTCTTCTCAAGACACCAAATTGACTCCTTCAACTCTCTACTAGGTAGGGATTTTTAAAGGCTAACAAAAGGGATCAATTGGCTAATCAAGTAGGCTTCCAACAAATAAGGCTTTTAGGCTCAAAAGGGTTGACTGCGGATATTTCATTAGGTAGAAAAATAATATGGCTAGTGACTAATAAAAAACAAAGATGGCCTAAGATCATTTCCTATTGTCTAGTCAAACACGTAGCTTCAAGCAAGATACAAAGCCAAGTTCTAGAATACGTGTGTATGAACGACACTCACAAGAATAAACTAAATCATGCAACTAGTCATGATTTCAAAAGGCTCAAAATCTCACATGGCTATAGGAATGAACGAGCAATCCTAATCAAGCCACATAGCAAATCTTTCATGTACATAAGTAAACTTCAAGCATCTCAATATCAAAGCACAATATCAAATTGCTTCTCAAACAATCACACAAAAATACCATCAAGTGCCAAGAAAAATCAGAAAATCATCATAGAGAACCAAAAATCAACTATACCAACACTAGGATTAACACAAAACAAATAAACACAAACAAAAACAACACGAAACCTGGAAAATTGCAAAAAATCGAACTCTCAACACTCTCGAATAAATCGAAAATATTAAAAATCCACAAAAAATCGACTCTCCAAGCAACAACACAATGCAAAAATTCTATTTCGACACTGCAAGACAAGGTATGTACGTTACCCCCCCAAACTTAGATTAAACGAAGTGAGAAACTAAGTTTGCAAAGAAGTATATACCGCAGTCAAGAAACACCTAATAAAACTCCTACACCAACACAGACATATAAAAGCAATAAAACGGAAGGGACAGCCCCCAACAAGCGCTCATGTTTAACGTCGGAGAGTCATGACAGGATACCTCTTTTCAACTACTGGATCGGAGGATAGTCTTCTCTCATCTTTACTTTTAAGTACTTCCATCCTCTCTTGTTCGCACCAACCATCTCACCTTTCTTTGTTATAGAAACAGAAACCTTAGAATCTCTTCTCTCCCATGACTGTTTTGATTCCTTCTTGTCAACCCTCCACTCAATTGTAGGCTCAACCTGCGTAGCAAAACTAGGATTAAACAAGTCAGAATTTTTAACACCAATATAAAAATGAAAATCCGGAGGTAAGTTTGGAGGCTTCAGATATGGATCATCAAATTTTCCTGCAACCAAAAGATCATCAAACATCATATCAGAGTTAGTAGTAGGAAAGGTAAGAGATACGCTTGTTCCTGCGATCTCCTTTACCACTTCAATGCTTTGGCTCTCATGCTTCTCTTTAGCAGCAGGCTTCGTCTCCTCTTCAACTGTAGACTTCATATTCTGATTCACCCTGGCATCATCCAATGCAAGTAAATTTTCAAGATAATCAACACATTCATCATTAGATAAAGCCTCAAACTGTGTATCAGACAAGGCGCAGTTCTCCTCAAACTCTTTGTCGACTAATTCCACAGACTTGCAGTGCTGCTTATCTGTAGGCCACTGCATCTCCTTATTCAAAGAAAAGACAATCTCCTTATCATCAGCCCTAAGCCTCAACTCTCCTTTGAACACATCAATCAGAGCTCTTCCAGTTGCAAGGAATGGACGCCCCAAGATCAGAGGCGCTCCATCCTTGTCATCCTCCATATCTAGAACAAGAAAATCCATAGGAAAAGTCAAATTGGACACTTTCACAAGCACATCTTCAATAACTCCTTCAGGGTATGTCAACGACCGATCTGCTAACTGTAGGGCAACAGATGCAGGTTTCAACTCCCTCAAACCAAGCTTCTTGAACACTGATAAAGACATCAAATTTATACTGGCTCCTAAATCACACAGTGCTCTCCTAGATGGTCCTTTTCCAATCTCACAGGGAATGATGAAGCTCCCTGGATCCTTCAATTTTTCTGGAAGCTTCTTTTGAATAATAGAGCTGCAGTTCTCTGTCAAATTCGCTGTCTCCACACCGTTAAGCTTCCTCTTTCTGGAGATAAGTTCCTTGATGAACCTTGAATAATGTGGCATCTCTTCCAATGCTTCCGAGAAAGGAATAGTGACTTGGACATCCCTCATGACATCAGCAAACTTACGAAACTTCTCATCAAGGCTTTTTGACATGAATCTTTAAGGAAAAGGAATTGGTACCTTTGTAATTGGAAGTCCCAAACTGTCTTTCTCGAATACCTGTTCCGCTTCTCTCAGTTTTTTTGCTCTCTGCCACTTTTTATCAGAAATTTCCAGATCAGATTGACTCTGTACAGAATTCGGACGCGCAGAAAACCCTGGAGGGCAGCTCGCCGGCTCGCTCGGCTCGAGCGGAGGTCGAGCGGTGCCGAGCTGGGTCCCACATGAACTGGAAGACACGTCGGAACTAGCCAGAGTCCCGCTTGGCAGCATCTGAACCTGCTCGGCAGTCTGCTCGGGCCGAGCCGGTAGCCGAGCCGCGTCTAATCGGTTCTGCTCCATCCCTGTTTCATACTGCTTCTGTTCTGCTTTATTCTGTACAAGTTTTGTGACGTTCTGCATCAGTTTTGGACCTTTATAATGCTTCTCAGCTCTCAACGTGATCGCATTAACACTCTCCTTTGGGTTGATTTCCGTATCTGAAGGAAACTTTCCTTTCTGCAACTGCACTTGCTGCTAATTTACTGTAGTGGAGATCTGCCCTATGTTATATGACAAACTCTTCAACTGCTTGTTCACTTCCTCATTCTGTTTGGTCATATTCGAGTCCATGAGAACAATGCAGTTATTGATCTTGTTTATGTCGGCATCATTCTTCTTCATGTATCTTGCTAACACATCGTCAATACTGGACTTCCCTTCTTCAGTCTTAGCGCCATGATCAAAATTAGGAGGATATAGAACTGCATTATTCGGATTTGAATAAGAGAAGTTCTCATGCCTCTGATTCTGCCAATTGCCTCCTTGATTATTAGGACCTCCCCCTTGGATATTCCTCTGGTTCGAATTACCTTGAGGGTACCTATTTCCTTGCCAATTTTGAGGAGCTCTTGAACCCTGAAGACTCTGCCCCATAGCCCAATTGGCATCCTCGACCTCTTGAAGGTTCATCACCACATCATCACTTGCAGACCCTCGGTTGCCTCCTCCATTATTACCTGATATCAGAGTAATCAGGTTCTTATTCATCTGTTCCAATTGAGCGATAACCTTATCATTCTTATCAGCTTCAGAAAATTTCTCTTCAACCTTTGCAACTTTACCAAGTATATAAGTCCCTTGGATCCTCTCAGATGGCCAATCCCTTGAGTTCAAAGAGATATCATCAAATAATTTCTCTACGGCATTGGATGTTTTGCCAAAAATTGTTCCTCCCGCAGAAGCATCAACCAACACTCTAGATTCGTTGTCAAGGCCATTATAGAAGACACTGATGAGTTGAGACTTTTTGAATCCATGCTGTGGGCATCTCCTCAACGCATCAGTAAACCTTTCCCAGGCCTCTCCAAACGACTCATCTCTCCACTGCTTGAATTGATTGATCTCCTGTTTCAGTAAAAGAACCTTTCCTGGTGGCATAAATCGATCCACGAACAACTGCTGCAACTCAGTCCAGTTTGAGCAACTGTCTCCCTTTAGCTTATCATACCACTCCCTTGCCTTATCAACCAATGAAAACTGAAAAAGCCTCATCTTCCATCTATCATTAGTAGCATCAACAGCTTTTACTGTATCCATGTAGCTGTTGAAACGCTTAAGATGACTATAGGGCTCATCAAAAACGCCTCCGGCAAAGGGGTTTTTCTCCACCATATGAATCAGGGCTGGCCTTATGTCATTCGTTTCATCAGCTTGAACGGCTCCAACTACGCCTGATCCTCCTAGATTGGTGGACTTGAATGTCTCTTGGATGACGATGTCATCCTCATCAGTTCTATCTCCCATGTTTGCTGTTTCTAATTTTGATTCGAATTCTGCTTCTGATTCAGCCTTTTCTGGGTTAACCTGATTTTCTATCTGCTATTTTTCTTTCTCCTATACGATTGCTTTAGGAGGTGCTTTGGTATTCTTTGATTTTACTCTTCTTTTCCTTGCAGAAGCTTTAATTTTCGGATCAAATTCAAGATCTTGTGCTCTCGTCTTTGACCTAGTTTACATGCAACTTCAAGAAAAATCCAAAGTAAAATAATTAAATCCCAAAGAAAATATTCTAATTAACTAAGTAATAAAAGAAAATAAATAATTAAAACTGTCCCCGGCACAACGGCGCCATAAACTTGATAGGCTTTTTCTGCGCACTATAATTTAATCCCCAAGTATGAAGGATATCAATTGTAGCGGTAAGTGACCAAGTTAAATTATCGAACCCAAGGGACAGCTAACTATTTATTTTCTAATTATACTAGCTTAATCAGAATAAGGTAACCGATTTTCAATGTTTTGTTGCGAATTAACTAAAATACGCAAATAATAAATAATTGAATTAATTAAAAGCAAGGAAAAATAACAACAAGTTTCTAATCAAGAGATGACAAACAGTTCTAAGGAATCAGGTATTGATCAATTAGTTTGAGTTATTAAACTTACGATTGCTCATTCATGCAGTTTCACTGAAAATACACCACATATCCCTGTTATCCTACCGAATATGATTCGATTCAAAGCTAACAGTCTAATCTGGTTTAAATCCTAAGGTGCGCAAATATTACCAAGCCTTATTCCTAGATACTAATCAAAGCAAGCAACAATACCTCCGGATGGTAAGCCTGACTAACAAGATATTTTCTGAAATTACTACAAGGTTCTATTCACTTCTTACTTGATTGTCTAATTGCATTGTTCCACTAAACTAATCAAGTATTTGATTTACCAGTTCATGGAATTAAAGTGCTTATAGCGGAGCAACTGTAATCCCTAACTGATAGACAATACCAATCATGAACGCACACAAGCTAACACAATAATCCAAGCATTATAGCGGATGTCATGAATATATTATGAAGACGTTACGAAGCAGAAAAGCATGTCTTAATAAAATAAGTAAAATCAAAAGCTCAACTGCATAAAATCCCAATCTTTGGTCTAAATCCCCAAATCAATTAAATCAATCCATCAAACCTTAGGACTGTATATAAAATTAGCCCATGAGGTCACAAGCAACACTCATGGCTAAGCAATTCATACCAAAAATCAAAGTAAAAGGAAGGAAAAGAAAGGAATTATGAAACCTAGTGTAGACGTAGTCTTTTGTTCCTTCTCCGTCTCTCCAATTACTCGATTCTCCCTCAATTAGCACTTGGAACCCTCTTGGAAGTGGATGGATGGTGAAATCAGGTTGTAAATCTGATATGGAGGTGTTGGAGGTGTGAATTGATGATGGATTATGGATGGGTTCTCTCCAATTTGGGTCTCGATCTCCCTAATTGTTTCTAGGACTGATGTAGGGCTTTTTCGCGATCGAAACTGCTTCAGAATCGCGATTTGAGGGTATATATACAGTGCTGCATCGAACAGGCCCTGTCTGGGCCCTGAACTGGGCCGCTCGGCACCTTGCTCGAGCTAAGCTCATGGCCGAGCGGCCCCCAAACCTGCCGAGCAGCATATGGGTGAAACGGGAATGTCGTGTAGGCTCTGAGGACACCATACTCGGCTGAAAATTCGCAAAATGTTGGTCCTGCTCGAGCCGAGCGGCCTCCCGAGCTGCAGAGACTGCACTGCGCGACTTCACCGTTTTGAGCATAACTTCTTCATACGGACTCCAATTTGAATGATTTTTACGTTCACGTGTTCCTCTTTTCCTTGTATTTCTATCCATATAAAGAACTCTGAGAAACTCCAACATTTGAATATGTAAAAAGTCATGAAAAGTGGCTGCTCGGTACAGCATGTGCGACGTTAGCTCTTTGATCATAACTTTCTCGTTTGGAATCCAATTGAGGTGTTATTTATGCCAAAATGACCCTCTCTTCTGTGGCTTTCAAAACATATTTCACATGATCAATTTGGACTTCTATAAGAATACAGAAATTTGTGCAACATGGACTGTATTTTTCAGCATTCCTTCTCACTTTCACTCCTCATTCCAACTTTGAACTTTTGATCATGTTTTACCCTTCAAAACTCAACAAAACACCTTAGTAGCATCTTAATTATGCAAGATATGAAAACCATGTCATTCTATACAAAATCATGGCCACATTCTATCAAAAATGGTGTAATGTGAGACCTAAAATACGTGAAATTCCACTCTCAACAGCGATGGTCTATTCCATCAAAGAAATCCTCGATTTCACACCCAAAACCCACGCGCTTTACATCAACGTGGGGACACTCACCCCGGACTGGCTACCAGCGATGAAGATGGCAGCGCAGGTTGCCAACCAGTATAACAAGCCCTGGGTGCTCGACCTCGCTGCCACCGGGGCTTTCGGTTTCGGTTAAAGGTGTGTTTGGATTTGTTGAAGCTGAAACCTAGCGTTGTTAGGGACATGAGAAGCCGCCCATGGGTCTGGGAGAAGTCAGGACGGCCGATAGCAGGGTTCGCGAGTCCAACAGTGATTAGCCATTTTGTAGTTGGGATGATCAATTCAATAATTTACCGAACCACAGGGAGGTAGGTACTAGTTCTTAAGCAATCTCACATTTCTTGTAATTTTATAGAGACGAATCATCAAAGGCTTGGTTATCAAATAAGTAATTAAAATCAATCAATGCAAGTAAACAAGCAACTGTCAAGTAAACAAAATGGAATGAGTGTGATTGGTTTTCCAAGTTAAACAAAAGTTAGATTAACAACAAATAAGATGTGGTAACTCTAGGAATTAAATATCATATTCATATGCATCATGGATAAATGATTAAGGGCCAACACTAATTTCTTCTAAACTTTCTCTCGAAATGAATAGAATGTGAATCCAAACAAGAATCCTAAAATAGCTCAACGGATTGGTTCTCACTCAAACAATTTCAACTAAGTACTAAGCTTAAATGAGAATCCCCTCACACAATCAATCAACCTCTCGATCAAAACCAATCGGATGTCCTATCAAAGGGTTCAAAATCCTAAAGGATATCTCTATCTCTTTAAGATTTATAATGCACATGAGGTGAATGATGAATTGATTCAATGAACTATCCTAAACATATAATTGATTTCTCAATCTAATCACATGCCCATGACAATTAATCACACAAATCAATAATCACATCAAGCAATTAATAATCAATGATAGAAAGTCATAAATCCATTCAATACATGAATTAAAATATATAAATCCCAAAAATTAACCATCAACTCTTATGTTACCTACTATATTCATAAGATAATTAACTTAGACATTAAAAACCTTATAAGTCACAATAATAAAATAGGATTACTACAAAAATGGGATGAAAACTCCCTTGGATTGGCTCCAATGGCTATCTCCTTCCTTTCCTTGTAATTCTTCTCTCTTCCTTGCTTCTTTTCTTCACTTGGATGAAGGATTTATGGTGAGATGATAATGGAGTGAATAGATAGATGAAAGTGATGAGGGATGTGGTGTAAAATGAAGGGATTGGTGTGTTGGGTGTGTGCGCAGCTAAATTTCGGATCCAAGATCATCAAAATATTGAATGAATTGGTATTTATATCCCTTAGAGAACTTCTAGAAGATTTCTTGAATTTTTCTGATCTGGCACCGACACGACTCGTGTGCTGCAACACGGCTCGAGTCGTGTCAAGGTTTCTTGGTCAACATTCACTCAAAACGGCGCACGAGTCATGTGCTGACGCATGGCTACTTCTTATAGGCCCGTGTTCGGTACACGGGCCGTGTGCTGCAACACGGCTCGTGTACCCTACACGGCCGGCCATTTTCATGCTGCCATGTTTCTTCTTTCTTGTTTTATCTCCCGTCTCTATTTTTGCTCCGTTTTCACCTGTTTTACATATGATTAAGTTCATTCACATATATTTCTATGAAAACACATAACACCACCAAAATACACATAAATACGGATAAAATAATACGAAATTGAACATAAAAAGACACTAAAATTTAGGTGAAAATATCACTCATCAGACAGCAAAGAGGCAGGAGGCGTGATGTCATGAGAAGAGGTTAGACCTTGACTTGCCATTGACGGTGGTATTGGCCGTGGAAAAAAATCAGCATTTACGGATGGCCTAAAATCAACTGCTAAATCGACATCAAAAGGGGATAATTGACACCCACAAAAACTTAGATTCAGAATCCAATCTGAGAAAAAGCATGTATAAATTTGAAACACTGGTTGTCCTGTGCCGGCGCTACAGTCGCTAGAAAGAAGAAAGAGAGGATGAGGATGCTAGAGACAAGAGAGAGAGAGAGGAAAAAAGGAAAAGAGCTCGTGGCAGAGAGAGGTCGTGGAAAGAAAAAGAGGGCGCGTGCCAACCCATTTAACTTTTTTTACCCATATCTAATAAAAGAATCCGGTTGTACCATTTTTTAAGAAAAAGGCTGGCCTATTGAAGTCTTTATCATGATTTATTATTGACATATTTTAACTACAAATAAGCATACTTTATCTATACAATAACCCTACTTTAGTGATGGGTCGGCCTATCTAATAGCCGTCTCACTAATAACCCGTCTCACAAGAGAGTTGTAACAACAAATTTTGTATTTATAATAAAATAAATACAAATGGGGTACAAAGATAATCCAGAAGGATTTAATTTGAAAGATAATGTAAACAGGTTATAATCTCCAATCAATCCTCTGATTATTCTCTTGAACCAATTTGGCTTGACTTTGACTTGTTGACTTTGACTTGTGTGTTGACTTTGACTTTGTTTACTGGAGAGTACGCTGACTGTGTTGACAACGTGTGTTGAGCTGAATCTTCAAACGAAGCTTGTCCGAACTCGGGTGTGGAGTCTGGAATGTTGATTCGGAGGCATTGAACCTTTGTTTGGATTGAACGTTGACTGAGAGCTTTCCACGAAGAACACTTGATCTGGGGGACTTGGAGCCTTGATCCCGGATTAGTGGCTGCTCTTGACTTGGATCTTGAAGATGCTTTGGAGATCTTAAACTTGAAGCTTTGGAGGCTTGAAGACTTGAAGTTTTGTTGAAGATCTTGAGTTTGAAGCTTTAGAGGCTTGAAGATTTGAAGATCCTGAGCTTGAAGTTTTAGAGGCTTGAAGACTTGAAGATTTGAAGATCCTCGCTCGAAGCTTTATAGACTTGAAGACTTGAAGATTTGAAGATCCTCGCTCGAAGTTTTAGAGGCTTGAAGACTTGAAGATTTTTGACTTGTTCTTCGCTTGGAGCTTGAAGACTTGAAGATCGCTCAAGTGTTCTTCACTTGAAGCTTGAAGATCTTGAGGGAGCATTGCTCGTGTTCTTGATCTCTTCAAAAGCGTCGTCGTCTTCGAGTGCTTGAATGTGTGTCCCCTCCAAACGAATGGTGGAGGCCCCTTTATATAGGTGAGAAGTGAGGTCCAGGCTATTTGGGTCTTACTTAATGGACTTGGGCCTCCAACTTGCTGGACCATAATCGAGCCTATTTTACTTGAGCCTGATTTTATTTATATGGGCTTATTTGACTTGGGTCAGGCCTTATTTGACTTGGGTCATGCCTCATTTTAATTTAAGTTCATTTAATTTATTGGGCTCAAATTAATTATCAATTATTTATTAATTTACTTTAGGAATTAATTTATTTAAATTCCAAAATAAATTAAAATTGATAATTAATCAAGAAAATCCATGTGTCGCCATTTGATTGGACCGTAAATTTTAATTGCTTACAAGAGTGTCTCTTTTTCTTTATTTAATGAAGAAATTTAAAAATACGAAGTTTTATCTTTTATAGAATTCTATTAAATAATACAATAAATAAAAAACTTAAAAAAATTGCGCATTCACCAACTTTGAACACGCTGCGTGTTCAATCCTTACAATGTAATTTTGAATACGTGACGTTTTCAATCCTTATAATGGCAAGACTATATTTTACTATTGTACGATATAATCATTTGATTCAAATGAAACACAGAATACATATGAGTTTTGCCATCCAATTCAATGAGATATATGGAAAATCCATTTCATGAGATGAGATCCGTGTGTGAATGATTCATATAAGACTTACCATAAAAAATTCATAACATTTTCAGGTGTGTATCCTCACCCAAACTTTCTAAAATTTCTTTAATAGTAGTATATTGTATTTTTAATTATTATTGGGCTCAATTCTACTTATTTCTTTCCATTTCTATTTATTTTGTCTCAATTATATTCTCTCTCCGTCCCAGCAGCAGAGTTTTTACACCTCCACACCTCCTTTGTAATTTACAAAGGAGGTGTAAAAACTGTGTTGGGAGAGAGAGAATACACTTATAATAATATACTAAATAAGTACATCCGACACATCAATAGTATATTCTTAAAGTCCCACATACTTCATATATATATATATATATATATGTATATATATATATATATATATATATGTATATATATATATATGTATATATATATATATATATTACCAATCTAATCTATTTTATTCACTTTTTTTATTAAATTAATAAAAAATAATTATTTTATCTTACATTACACATTAAAAAAATACTACATTTTATTAATATCTGCACACTTTGCATAAAGAAATATCTTAAACATATTTTATCTTACATTATACATTTTGCACACTTTGCAAACAGAGGGAATATTTATTTTTTCAAATAATGATTATTAGCCCAAGCTACCTAATAGTTATTGGCAAAAGCTCCTGCGCCCCCGGGGACACGGGGACACGGTCCGTATCCCCATATGAACACAACTCTTCCCCTTTCTATTCTATTTAAACCTATGTATTGCTAGGGAGTTTAAATTGCAAAGGGGCATGAAAATTGCAAAGGAGCACGGATCTAAATTCGTGTGCGGATCTAAATTCGTGTGTCCGGGCGCACAAGAGACTCACTCATAGTTATTCTTATGAATAATTTAATTGTGTACATTGATAAAGTAATAGATGCCACTTTGATTATTGACTTTATAATTATTTTGAATCAATGGAAATAGTCGTCTTCATTTTTCTTAGTTTTAGACGTCGAGAATACATGAAAATATCTCTAAATTCTTCATGTAAGTCAGTTATTGCACTACTTCATATTATTTAACGTTTGAATATGAATTATGATTAACATATTTTTTTTATATCCCAGCCCCCTTTTAAAAACGTCTAACTCTGCCCTTGAACAATTTTATTGAAAAATGATAATACATCTAATAAAATGCAATTTAAAAAACATAAAAACGGTCTCATGCGATAATGTGAGACGGTTTCATGCAAGTATTGCCCTTGAAAATACTCCTTCCATCCCACAAAAGATTGCACCCCTGATTCAGACACAAAAATCAAGAAAGTGATAATTTTTAGGGTATATTGATATTTTTTTGTAATAAATAAATGATAAAGTATACTCCCTCCGTCCTCTTGATAAGTATCCATTTTTTCATTTTTGTCCGTCTCATTACAAAATATCCATTTTTCTTTTTTAAATGTGCAAACTTTTGAGAGAAAACCAAAAATATAAAGTGTGCCACGAAGGGAGTACATGAAATTGTAAATCTTGTGTGTGAATGCTTATATTTAATCTGCCATTTCTTTCTCTCGTCATTCATACAAAATACATGATATAATGCTAAATTGGCATAGTAAGTCCCGTATGTGAATGCTTATATTTAATCTGCCAGTTACATTTAAAGAAAATAGGACGATGGCCTCATATTTGCCCACACCAAAAGTAAATTTTAAAAGTATGGCCCATTGAAAGTGTAGTAACCAGGTTCAATGAGTAGGTCAGGTAATTATATCCTCCCATCTGATTATAGTTATCATGAAACTGCAATAACATGAATTTTCCAAAGTGCTTACACAACATACTAATGAACATAATTCACTTGGTTTTTTAGAGGTTACCATTTTGGATTCCGAAAGGGGCTTCATAAAACAATTCTAGCAAATACCATCACTTAAATGAACATCTTGCTCAGTTAAGCAACATCAAAAGTGGTGTCGTACAGCATTCATTCTACTCTCTGTTGCCCACAAAACCTGATCTTGTACAGATCATGACCAACATATTCTACAGTCACAACGCGGCCATCAAATGTTCGTCCTTGTAGACAGTGTGCTGCCATACAAGCAGCTAGCACTCTTCTATATTCTATGAATACAGAGCCAGCCTCAAACACACGCTCAATGTCAACCAAAATGTGGTCCTTCTCATCACCATCTAATCCCTCCTGCTTTATCCCATCACAATTTAACTCATCAAAACTAGCACAGGTTTCTGCCAATTTCAACTCTTTGTTACAGTTCACGAGTTTTGAGTTATCATTTTCCTCTGATTTCAACCCTTCCTCACATGAACTCACAAATTTCGTTTCAAGTTTGTCTTCCATTTCAATGTCTCTCATGGAAGTATAACCAACACCATCATAACTTTTAATAATACCTGAAGCACATAGTTGCTTATTGAATTCCCCAGTAAGACCGCCAGGGCTTTCCTTGCTCAGTGGGTCTCCGACAGAATCATCATCTCCATTCATAGGTGGTATACAAGTTTCATCTTTCGTAATATTCCCCTCAATCACCTCATCAGGTAAGCTATCTCCTACCAGCTCAGACTTGTTTATGCCCTTGGGTTTATCACAACCATTTTTATCTTCCAAAGTTTGGCTGACACTCACTAATTCGTTTGGAGCCTCAGGAATTTCTGATCTGTCAACTTGTCCAGCCCAGTAACTACTCTCACCTAATTTTTCTGCTGTATGATTACCATTTGCAAACTCTAAGTTTCCAGGACCAGTAGAAGTACTTCTGTTCTTTGCTCCATATGCTTCCACGGTGGCAAAAGAGTTCGTTATCTTGGCAACATTGACAGATTTCACTGCACCAAACCTGCAACATTTCAGATTAAGATATAATTAAGCAACAGCCAGCTAGAATATTACATTTGACTATTCAATTTATTTGTCAACCTGGAACACTCTAGCTTTATGTCATGCAGTATTTCTGCTATTTCTGATTCAGACAAGGAAAGGAGGCATTCAGGATCCAACTGAAATCACAGAGCTTAAGTTGGTGATTCCACATTCCTTAAGCTAGAAGGAGAAGACAGACAATGAATTAAAATAAAGCTAGAACATAATACCATATTTTTCAGCTTTAGAACAGCGGTGGGCTTCTCAAGAAGTGGCTTTGCATGTTCAGGAATCCCATAGATTGGCAGTTTTCCAACATTTTCCTAACGAAAAATTGTTATCTAACCAGTTGAGAAAAACTTAATAGACAACAAAAAGCACCCAGTTCAATAAGTCAGGAGAGTAAAGTACCCACCAAAAAAGGCTCTGGTGTGGCTGGTACTGCAGTTAAAACACGTCCACCCAACCGCATGCCATTAAGACCAGCACAGGCCTTTGCAGTAACTGAATGATCAACATACTGGACATACAAAAGTAATTACTTTCAGACAGTATTCAGATTGAGATGACATTGTAATAAGGAAGACAGGATAGCAAGGACTTATGCTTGCAATGCAGCAGACCAAAGATATGCATGCAGATGCAATACAGGAAAACTACTGACTGACTAACACTTTTAATAAATGGAAATACCAAAGAAATGTATCCTGCCTGCCTAATCTTCTTCTGAGTTATTATTATTGAGCTTTGAAACATCAAAAAATATTGCATGTCTAGCATTCCTTTTGAGCTATTATTAATTGCATTGTGGACGACATATCACATCAAATATGTACCTCAAAAAATGCATATGGTTCATTAATATCGACAATGAACTCAAAGTGAAATGCCTTCACTGCTCCAAAGGCTCTAACAATCTCCAAAAGCTGAGGGCATCAGAAATGACTAATGTTAATTCATATTAGATATTGCATGTGACAAGGAATGCTGAAAAACAAGACCAAATTAAAAATTAACTCACCATTTTAGCAGTATAAAGTTTTGAAATTCCACCAATGAATATCTAAATGGTAAAGCAAAATTTTGTCAAAAGAAGACATATGATAAGAGCAAGTCACCATCAAATAGTAGTGGAAACAACATTAAACAGTAAGAGAGAAGCTTTACCAAAGAGTAAGAACTACCACCAAGCATGCATTTCTTTCAACAAACAAATTTTTTTTTTTAAAAAAAAGAGACTATTAAAAGGTAGCTAGATAACTTCTCATGGATCCAGAGATGAGAGACCAATCACATTTTAGCATTCTCAATATCAGATCATAGAAGAGAATAATGCCTATTAAAATACCATTGAGCTATATGTGCAACAATCAGATGCATCATACTCCAGACTTTAATTAAAACACATTCAGATGAGATAATCCAGATTTCCCAACATAATTTCGTGAGCACAGAATTATTTTTAAAGTTCTAGTTAAAATTGGTTTTTTTTAAGAGCAAACATCAGAGAACATACTAATTAATTCCTGGGTTCAGTTATAAATAACCAAATATGACTGCAATGTGTCAACCGCGAGTAGAGTTTACTGCAAATCACATATAGCATCATAATGATTAAAAAATTGTGAAACTAATTGTGAGAACATAAAATCAGACTATCAGAGTGCATAAGCACCTCCTTTAAACTTAATTAAAGGTCTGATGTTATATATGCATACCTTGTTGGGTGAATCTGATACAATTTCACTCATTGAATCAACATTACCCCCCGATTTCTCAGAAAGACCAGTCTGCATGAAAATAGGAACTGTCTGAAAACCTGCTACATGGAATAATAACCACAATGTACCTCAGAAACTACAAAATATTAAAAATATTGTCTCAATGGAAAGTAACTTGCTCAGTGCTATACCCCCTAAAAGCTCAAGACAATGATGTTGATGCGAATGCAAGAAAGAAGGGAAATTGAAATTGAAGACTAGATATAGAATTGCTTACAATTATTATTTTAGTCTTAAGTTTCAAACAATAAATTCAGCTATAATAAATTATGCAAAAGAGAACACTTGCTGATAGGATAGTTATGTACACTCTGACAAAGAACATGGATGAAAAGGGTAGTGCATCAACTGGTAGTTACAGCATTCAGAAAATACAAATGGTGATTTTGCAGTATGGACATAATACTCCCTCCGTCCTACGTATTTTTACCCACTTTCCATTTTGGGGTGTCCCACGTATTTTTACCCATTCCATTTTTGGCAAAAATACATAATATTTTATTACCTACTTTTTACAATCCCAACAACTTTAATTACTTTTTTACACTTTATTCATCATTCCCAATAATTTTATTCACTTTTTCTTTTTAAATTACTAATTTATCCCTACTTTCTCTTACATTATATATTAAAAAAATAAAACGTCTTAATCTCCGTGCCCGTACAAATGAGCAAAAATACCCGGGACGGAGGGAGTATAATATAACAAACCTCGGGAGATTAAAATAAGTTCAAATTTCTAATGCTGAAACATGAGTATACTAAAACATTGTTAAAGCATGCACAAAACCTTTATAATTTTTAAACAAGCAAAATTTTAAAGTTAATCATCCAATCTAGAAGCAGATGAATATTGTACGAATCATTCAATCAAACAAAATTGTAGCATTTCTCACATCATGATAATAACATAAAAGCATAAAATTACAGTTACATGAGACAGTAAAATATACAATATCCAAATGAGAAAATGGAAGACATGATGGATTAAAAGGTCCCAACACTATCAATATTTATTTTAATAGGCTGAATAAAGTTTTTTTATAAAGGTTAGCATTGAAATATTGTTTCACAAGCTTCCTCAACAAGGTTTGACAAAAAATTTGAGTCATGTCAATTGAATTGTAAAGTCATATACATGTCAGCATTAGTTTATTTAATTAATGCCCAAATGCATTTTTTGCGAGGCAATTTTGGTTCTTAGTATTCATGTGATATGTACACAAGATGACGAACAAAATAACATATGATATCTGATTGTATATGATGTAAGAAAAAATTGACATGCAAAATAACCATTAAGATAATACAACAAATTCCTTCAATTTCCGTTTAAGAGGAGCTGTTTGATTAGTTTAAATAAAACATGGGATATTTAAGAAAAAAATCAGTTAGGGACCCATCAAACAAACATCAATCATCAAAGGTTGAGGGGCCTTTAAATACATTATGCCAAAAATTAAACTGTCAAACCATAATGAAAGCTAATGGTTTAATGTGCATTAAATGAGCTTTAACACATACAATGACCAAGATTAAACATAAAATATTTTTCTCAATAATACAAAACACCACACATGACCATCTCCTGATAAAATGAACCAAACTTTCATGAACATTTGTAATTTTATAGCGTTAATTGAAAACACCAAGGCTTGGTGATATATCATCACTAGATAAGTAATTCAAGAATGGAGAAATAAATTAATGTTTTATTCTTCATAAGTCAGAATTACTTCTCAATGCATCTCCACTACACTTAGAAATTAATCTATTAACACTAAACACATGCTCAGCTGTATTCCACCCAATTCTATACCATTGAAAGTCGAAACCAAAAAATCAATAAGGCAAAAACTAGTTGTGTGCCTTTATTTTAAAGGCACAGATGTGATAACAGAAAGGAGGTAAATAAAATGGAAAGATTATGCCCACAGTAACAAATAAAGTCAACATTACAATGGTCAAATTTGATTGAAGCAGAGTTCATTCCTGCATGTCATAATAATGTCTAGTTTGAAATCTTCTTTTAAATACAAGTTGTCAAAAACATATCATCCTATGTGTCAAAGAGCAAAATTAACTGTGTTGATGTAAGAAGAGAACATGGTGATGATTCTTACAGAAACATTAGCATAGTCCTTGGGGCGCCTTAGTTTTAGGCAGGACCCAGAAAAGAGCATTCCATCCAAACATAGAGCAGCAGAAGCATCCTCGGGAGTCAAAAATTCCAAAAGAGCTTGGCTCTTCTCCTTGTGTATCTGCAGTTGACAAATATGACGAGCTTGCTAAACTCTTTTTGCTAAAATGCACATGCAGAATAGGTGAAATAGATCAAACTCAAAAGGTAGGGACATACTATAGAGCTAATGCAGGGTTCAGCTCCGTGAATGTGGTTAACACCAGATGACAGCAAAAGCTTGTTAACGCATTTTTTAAAATCTTCCTCAGATGCTGTAGCCGGCAAGTTTTCTACGTAGAGCCTCCTCATAGGTCGTGTAGCTTGAGTTAGCTGAATAGACTCAACGGCATGCATTTGTGAAGATAAGTTATGATTGGAGATTCCAATAGGCTTCACCACAGCAGTAGTCACAGGGTTGAGACCAGATAATTCCTTCGTGTTCAATAATAAATTTTGGCTTGCGGTGTCAAAATTGGTAACAGCTGAACCAGCCATGATGGTCTCTTTTTCAGCAGGTTGTAAATCCCATCCAGCCATTCTTCTATCAGGAGAACGACGACTAGGGGAAGGAGTTTTAGCAGCAGCTTCCGTTTTCCTCTTTCTAGGTGAATAGCCCCCAAGACCACTTGAAGAATTAGTGTTCCGCCTATAAAGACTACCTGATCCATTACTAGACATCCTCTTGTCAACATCAGGATGCTCTCTTCCTGATCTGTCTTTTGTAGGATGAGATGACTGGGCCAGTTCGCTAAGCTCCCGTTTTCTATCTTTGTGTATGAGCTTATATGCCTTAGGTGACTGCGAGCAAGACCTTCTACTCATATCTTTCTCATGCTCTCTACTCCATGATCGTTTACATTTTGGCCTGGATTCTTCAAGGTATGTTCGTGCCGGTTCTGCTGAATCATTCTTTTTAATAGTCATCCTGGGTCTTGTTTTATCTTCTACATGATGACGTTTCTTTTTTTTTTCTTTTTCAGGCTTCTCTCTGCCTCTGCTAGCTAATTTTTCTGTCTGAAGCTTGTCTTTCACATTTCTTTCCTTATACACAACATCAAAATCATTACTTATCCACCCATCGTATTTCCTCTTTTTGTTGACCTCACAGTCCTCATTGTGTTCATATTTCACTATTTCAGATTTGACTCTGCCTCTTCCAGAAAATCTGTCTGTTTTATATGAATCTCTATTTTTCCTCTTATCAGGTCCACTAACAGAATCAATACTTAAAAGGCCATCTTTTTTCCTGTTACCATGATTTTCTCTCTCATTTTTTCCCTTTGACATTATATTGCTACTCGCTTTCCTTGCCCCTATGTTCTTTGACTTGGCATAAAGATCCGGAGATCCTTTGACATTAACTTGCGCAATTTTCTCATGCTTTTTATAAGAACTAGTATCCCCTTTTCTCTCAGATCTCTCCTTTTGGGAATAATTTGAATTATTTATCTCATCCAAAGGCTCTGAATCATAATTTATTTGGTCATGGCATTGTGGAAAATCAAACGTCTTCACAGTATTGACATTTGCTGATCTGGAGTCAGTCAAATCATGGGCACTGGAAATTTGTTTTGCTGCATCTCCCTTGTTTTTTCTTCTAAGAATTATGTCATCAAAACTTAATGGTCTTGTTCTGGCTGAAGTGCCGTCAAAAATTGCATCCTCGGGTAATAGATTTTTAGTTCCAGATTTCTCCTTTTGTGAATCCGACCTAGTCATCATGCATGTACACTTCCAGCCTGGTAGAATAGCAGCATATTCAGGACTAGGAAAGAAATGATGTGCAAAACCCAATACTGAAAAAGTCCAACTACTGAAATTATAATAAAGATTTAAGAGAATGGATAAGAAGAGTAGGAATTTAGACAAAAGGTGCTTTATTATTTTTTAACATACCTGCAATGTATATCCTACTTTTCATAAAAAATAAAATAAAATAAAAATATGTCTGCTTTAGGAAATAAAATACGTGCATATAAGCTTCAAAAAAACATGAACTGAAGTTCAAGATTTACTGTATTAAATACACCATTGAACAAAGAACAATGTTGAATGTCAAGTCTCTGCTTATTCTAAATTTCTAATTCAGTGAGCTGCTTATGCAGCCTCTGCCTTATATAGAAGATATGTGAGCTACAGTAAAATGTTACATTGGACAATAAAGCTCGAAGGCTAATGCACAAGAATAAGATATTATCAATTCCTGTTAGTGCACAATCACTAAAATCTTGAAACGAACATAGCCAGCATCAGAATCTCAAAGTTTGACCCGGTATCAATCAGCGAATCAAATATAAACCAAAATCCCAAAACATAACCAACACCTGATCAAAATTTAAAAATTTCATGTAATATTATTGAAGTTAATTTCGCGTTCCATACAATAATCGTAATTTGGTCAAGCATTATCGAAAACAAAAAAATAATAATCAATATGTTTACACGATATCATATGATTATAGACATAAATCAACTGAATATGAAAATTAAGAAAACAAGGTAACAAATTACTTAAAATTCCAACTTTATGGAAAAATACGAACCCTAAACTTCTTCTTACTAAAACAAGGGACGCGAATGCACATGTGCCTTTTGAACATGATCAATTTTTATTTTGTTTTAATATCACCCTTCCAGATTATATAAGGAATTGTTAACACAGAACAAGGCGAGAAACAAAGATTCACAATTAAGAGAGTGGAAGTGCGAAGTGAGCAGAGACGGTTCCGGAAAACGAAGTTTCAGTCGGAATCGACTGTGGAGCGCCGACGGAGGTCGAAATACGCCATGCCATTTAAATTCAGCGGAAGGATTCATCACAAAAGAAATGAGGAAACGTACCTGGAGTGTAGTGCGAGCAGGAGCAAGTTCGGTAAAATGATATCGAAATCGAGTGATGTAGGAGCGGCGGAGGTCGGACCACGATGGATTCAGATGAAGGGGCGCTGTTTCTCAGTAGTGTCTTTCGTTTCAGCCCTAACTCAATTTACAACGCTGTTTTATTTATACAATTAGGCGGGTTTTCATTAAAATGTGTTCTAAATTGAGCAAATTGATGTTTGCAGGGTGGACGAAAATACCGAAATATCGGTATACCGCATATCGTAAAATAACGAATTTATCGAAAATTTCAGCATACCAAAAAATTTGGCACGGTATAATACCGTACCGATATTTTCAATTCAGTATCCTTAAACATTTCTAAAAAATCGGTATTTCGGTATATATCGAAATATAAATAAATATATCGGTATTTTGGTATATACCGGTATACCGAACTGTTAATTAAATTAATAATAATAATAGTTAATAATTATAATTATATACTACTATAAATTATATTAATTTAATATTTTAACTCATTAAATAAATTGGTTACTTGTGTATTCAAAATGAATTTAGAATGGGAGAGAAGGGAACCCTACAGCCGCACCCCTCAACCTTCCTCTCTCTACTCCATTTTCCGTTCAGCGTCGTTTCTTCTCCAATCTCCATTTCGGTCCCTCCCTGTAGTCTCTTTTTTTTTTTTTCTTTTTCATTCTTCATCCTTTGCCCTCGTTGCTATCAAGAATTTGCGATCAAGGTCATTCTAAAAATTAAAGGGTTTAAATTTTCTCTCTGTAGTACTCATCTCCATAATTGAGCTTTGTTTTGGTAGTTCATTAGATGTGTTTAACATATCAATTTTTGTTATTATTTTGTTTATGTTTAGGGTTTGATATTGTATTGTTTGAATTGTATTATTTTGGTATTTGTTGGATACTTACATTATTAGGCAAATTATACTTGCAGATGTTTTTTTTTCTGGTACGAAGTAAAAAATTTTCGGTATTTTTTTATTTTTTCGGTATATCGATATGAAGCTATGTTTCGGTATACGGTAAAAATTCGGTATTGATAATTAGTATATCGAAATTTCGGTACGGTATCGGTATACATTTTATAGTACCGAACTTTTTGGTACGGTATACGGTATGCTTGAAAATTTTCTGTATACCGTATCGTCCATCTCTATGTTTGCTTTGGTGGGTTGGGTTTTCTAAAGATTTAAAAATCAATGAGAAAAGGGAAAATTAAAAACCCCAACGACTCATAGGATTAATTAAAAGAAGAGTGAGACTCTTGTGCCCGTGTGTCCTTTGCAATTTAAACTCCTAGCAATACATAGGTTAAATAGAATATGAAGGGGGAGGGTTGTGTTCCCATTGGGCACGGTGTGTGCCATGGGCACACAAGTTTTTTTTGCCTTAAAAAAAAGGACACCTACTAGTAGATACAATACATTTTCTATTATTACAATAGATGCATGGACCTCAAATTATTACTATAAGGTGCAAAATTTTAATTGTGCAATTCTAATATTATCCTTTTAGATCATTTTATCATTAGTAAGAATATTTTAATTATTACACAGTAAAATTACAAAATACCCCCTTCGGGATGGAGAAGTTAGCACATTTTTTTTGGACACGGAGATTAAGGTGTATAATAATTTAATGTAAAGTGGAGTAAAGTGAAGTGTGAGAAATAATACTTAATGTGTAGTGGGTAGTTGTATTAGAGGTGATATGTGGGTCCCATGAGAATAGATATTATAGATTAATTGTTTTTGTGTGGGTCCTATGTATTAAAAAGAAAATGTGTCAATTTTAGGGGGACAAACCAAAAAGGAAAGTGTGTCAACTTCTATGGGACGGAGGGAGTAATATTTATACAGAATTAATTTTTCCGTGAATATGGGTATGTTACATGCATTAAATCGTAGTGATATATTTTGCATAATCAATTAAATATTTTGCACAATTGGGTTTATTTCTGCACAATCAGTATATAAATTTACACAATATAAAAATATATGCATAGAGAATCCATTTCTTAAAATTTTTTTTATTTAAATTTCCGCACAATATAGTTATATAGTTGCACAACACGTTAAAGCATAGTGATTTATTCTGCATAATCCATTAAATATCTTGCACAATTGGATATATTTTTGTACAACTAATAAATATATTTGCATAATATAAGAATATGTATATAAAGACTTCATTTCTTATATGAACAACAAAATCTTGTTTGTATAGAAAGTACAACCACTTCTTGCCACCGTCGTTTTGGTTAGAAAAAAGAAGCGGCTACGGCTGAGCGATTTTTCTTTTCCATCTTCTGCAATATTTTGTGACTTTGCGCTTTCCTTCTTTCTCACTACCGTCGTTGTTGCTCCGATGCAAAATATTTCTTTATTTCCATCTCTCCGGAGTTATGCTGGTAGATTGTTCTTCTTATCACAATGATCGTTCTCTTCTGTCACTTTCCGCCGCCAAGCGCAATAGATTTTCACTGTGAATCAACCCAAATCATCGAATTCCGTCAACAAGCTCGTTGACAACGTCATTAGCATCGTTTCCGTTTGATTGAGATAGAAGTTGATCAAAGCAGGACATCACAAACACAAAAATTAATGCAGAAGAACAAGTATTACCTAGCATGCCATGTGTTATCTATTTATGTGTTCCTGAGCATAAATATTGTTATAAAAGAAAGAAAAAAATAATGATAAATAGTCGGCAGACAGGCAATAGAGGAGCTCCAAATATAAACAGGGGAAGGAAATAAACCATAAAATATAAACATTTGGAGGAAATAATGGGGAAGAGAAGAAACTAATGTGAGAGAGGGGGAGAGGATTGTGGTGCCAGTCTATTAAATAGGTGTGTAAATAGGATATAGGATATCATAAATAAGAATTCAATTTTTAAATATTTAATTTATTTTAGGGTTATATTTGGTATATCACTTTAACTTTTTATACCTAATAATAAGAATTTTTAACGTGTGTATCTCAAAGTAATAACCTTTAATACCGTGTATTAGAAAGTAATTAATCCTTAAAAAAATTTAAGGATGATGGACTTTCTTGTGAGACGGGTTTAGTTGAGATGGATAGTGAGACGGGTAAATTAAAGTATGCTTGATATATAGGTAAAGTATTTTAATTTATAGTTAAAGTATATTGGTAGTAAAAAATTATATTATAACACTTTAAAGACATATACTTTAATTTATTATTCATCATCATATTTTAAAAAAACATACTTTAACAACAAATTAACTTACTTTATCTATATAGCAAGTGATGAGTGTGTAAATTCACAAGTTTGGCATCGGGTTTTGTGCTAGTTTTGGAGCGTTTTGAGGTGGAAAGAGGTGGAAAACCTATATATATTGTGAATTAGCATGAATCAGGTGTAGTGGAGCTATTTAAGTGGTTTTCATAGCAAAAACGGAGTGGAAGTGCCAAGAATCGAAGAGACGAAGTCGAGACCACGCGAACCGCCAAGGAAAGAGTAGGGTTCGACCTGATGGAGTAGGGTTCGACCTCTCCTACAGGTCGAACCAACATTGTGAAACAGCAGAAGGAGGGTTCGACCACGACTCAAGGGGTTCGACCTGTTCATCAGGTCGAACCATGGTAGAACCAGTTCGCGAGAAGATGGGTTCGACCACGACATTGCGGGTTCGACCTGACAGTTGGTCGAACTAGGAGCGGAAATTGTCCAGTAGCGTGGTTCGACCTGAGGTTCGACCTGTGAGGAAGTGGTTCGACCTGTGCAAGAGGTCGAACCAAGTGCAGAATGTGTCCAGTAGCAGGGTTCGACCTGGGATTCGACCTGTTGGCCAGTGGTTCGACCTGTTGACGAGGTCAAACCAAAACGCGGAAACTTACCTTATCCAGATTTTCGAGGCCAAAACACGTGAGATCACTTGAAAAGCCCATTCCAAGCCCTAGAGACGTGATTACAAGTATAAAAGGAGGCTCGTGCAGTCAAGAAAAAGAGAGACATCGAAGAACGTCCAAGCACGAAGATCTTAAGATCGTGAATCATAAAAGGAGTCCATCCGGAGGGTGGTGACAGAGGTGTAGCTGGAGACTCAAGTAAGATTGGTCCATCTAACCATGATTGTTCTTAGATCAATCATGGGCTAGAGCCACTTCGGTAGTTCTAGGGTTATGAAGGTTTCATGAGTTAATTTGTATTTCGTGTGTATACTCCGTACAACACTACTTGTGGTTTAGTTTATATAAGATTGCACGTTTTTAATCCATACTCATAGTTGTTTTGTGCATCAATAATCGTTGTGTAGAGTCTGAATTCATAACATGATTATTGGTTGAGTGCGTTCACTAATGAGCTGGGTTTATTGTTATAATTCTAAGTGAAGAGATTCCGAAGTCTTATTAGAAATGTCTTATATGAATGTTTGTTAATTGAATTGAATTCGGGTTAACAAGTAGGATAAAGAGTATAACTTTATAGTACCTAAAAAGGGAGATCAAATCGGGTTAGAGTACTAAGTGCACAGGAAATAATTGATTATGATAGTACCTAGAAAGGGAGGTAAAGTATACGTCTTGCTCTGAGGATACTCACACGTGTCAAAAGTTTATCTATTTGTGTCTATAGAAAAGATTCGCATGGTCTAGCGATGCGTCCATAAACCACAAGGCATAGTCGGACATCGACACATGAAAGTACGAATTAACATAGGAAACTGGATGGCCTGACGAACTACCTATTATATTATTCGATCACAACTATTATTTACTTGCTCTTGTTATTTATTAGCTATTTAAATTGTTACTTAGTTTATAAACCAACTGTTTATTTCCAAAATAGTCATAATCTACTAGAACGTAATTAAATTGATATTTATCCGTCCCGTGGATTCGATATTTAACTTGGTCACCTTCGAAACTACAATTGATATCCTTCATACTTGGGGATTAATTGTGTGTTGAGAAAATGCTCCTCAAGTTTTTGGCGCCGTTGCCGGGGACGACTTAACATATCTTTTTGTTATTTCTAGTTTGTTAGGGCTATTTAACTTGTTTTGTTATTTTAAATTCTAGTTCTTTTTAGGTGTATGCTCACGAGATCAAAGAAAGGTGAACTTGAACCCTATAATCCTGAAATCAGAGCGTCGTCAAGAAAGAAGAAGAAGAAGAAGAGCAAGGCAAAGATTATTGATCCAACTGAAGCTCTGAATTTTGGAGTTGAAGTTGACGAGCAGATTTCGCAGACGATTGAAGCTACAACTGAAGTTAATTCGGGAGTAGAGACAGTCAACATGGCAGTGAATCTGGATAATCTAGCCATCCGAGAGGTATTCAGAAACAATGGGGCTGGAAATTTTGGGCTTCTAGGAGCAAGGGGAACTAATTCAGCGTTCGATCTTCATCCCGCTCTTATTAGCATGATAGAAAGGAACTCCTTTTCAGGAGGGTCTTTCGAGGATCCGCAGCAGCATCTTAATAAGTTCTTGGGCTATGCAAGTACTCAAAAAGACGCAGGAGAACATGAAGATGCTAGGAAGATCCTCTTGTTCAAATTCTCGCTTACTGAGAAGGCGAGAGATTGGTACGACACTATCAACGCAGCTGAGTGCACCACTTGGGAGCAACTGAAGTTAAGGTTCTTGGAGAGGTATATGCCACCTTCAAAGGTGTTTAAGATGAAGCAAGACATTAACCAATTCGCTATGGGTGGAGGAGAAAAATTTCATGAAGCATGGGATAGATTCAAGGACATGCTTAGGAAGTGTCCTCAACATGGGCTATCTAAAGCTCAATATATCAGTATATTCTACAATGGATTGGACTGTGATTCAAGAGTGTTATTGGATGCTTCTTCTAATGGAGCATTGCTTACAAAGTCATCCGTAGAGGCCAAAAAGTTGTTTGAAGATATTTCGATGAATTCGAGGGATTGGCCAACTGATCGAGTTAGAGGTACTTATGTCCTTGGTAAGGTAGCTAAGGTTGAACAAGCAATGGTTAAAACAAGTAGAGAGGATGAGATCGTCTCTAACTTGTCCAATATCAACAAGCTACTTGAATCCCAACAGAAGCAAATCAGCGAATTATCTCAGCGCGTACCAATCATGCAGCAGGAGTTAAAGAATAAGGGACCAATCTAAGAGGAGTTGGAAGAGGCACACTATGCCATGGGTCAGAGTATTCAAGGGACTAGGTATCCAGGAAATTACCAAGGGAACTATCGAGGAAACTTTAATAATCGTGGTCCCCCAGGTGATTATCAACAGCCTAGGAGGCCGGAATTCTCGTGGAGCAATCTGAATAATGTGATTCAATCTCTGATGGGTGTTGATCCGGGTGCTAAGGTGGAAGAAGGGAAACCGAGTCTTGAGGATACTGTAAACAGGTATATGGCCAAGAATGATGAAAGAGTTAACCGCCTTGAGGCCAAACTTGAAAAGAAAATCGATGCAAACCATGAGGTTATATCTAAGCAGGTGAAGGACCTCACATTACTGATGGGGGAGATGGCAGGAAGTGTTAACAAGCTTACTCAAACTCTTGAGAAGGGAAGTTCCCGTCTCAAAGTATTGAGAATCCAAGGTCCTGCAACGCCATTACATTAAGGTCGGGAACGCAGTACGAGGGACCTATGAGGTTGGAAACAAATTTGGACATGTCTAGGGCGAGTTTCGAACATGGTTCGACCAACATTGAAGGTCGAATAATATGGGGGAGGTCGAACCAACACACTGGACACGATCAGGAGAGACTTTAGCATCGGTTCGACAAAACTGCAGATGGTTCGACCTATCCAATAGGTCAAACCATGGTCGAACCCCACAATTCAGAGCACTCTGTTTTTCCAGAACACTGGTTCGACCAAACCAATCTTGGTTCGACCTATCCAACAGGTCGAACCCAGGTCGAACCGCACCACTTGGAGCACTCTGTTTTGTCACAGCAACGGTTCGACCACGACGGTCATGGTTCGACCTATCAAACAGGTCGAACCTGATGGCAGAAGAAGTATAGTAGGCCAGTTCGACCTAGATACCCATGGTTCGACCTGTTCCACAGGTCGAACCCTGGTCGAACCTCAAATTTAAGAAGAGAGTCATTGTCCAGAAGCAAGGTTCGACCAGTACGTACATGGTTTGACCTGTTCCACAGGTCGAACCCTAGTCGAACCCCACCAGAAATTGCCTGTTGCCACTCCGAACACTCTCGATGATGTTGATGCTACTCCAGTGGTTCAGATTGAACAAAGTACTGAGATAATAGCTGAGAAAAAGTGGGAGAGAGCCAAGCGTATGAGAGCCGAAAAGGAGAAAGCGGAGAAGGTTGATCGTGATGAATCGGGGATTCCCAAAACAAAGATACCTCCGCCGTTTCCTTACAAGCTTGTGAAGAAGGGATTGGAAGAGAAGTTCAAGAAGTTTTCAGAGATAATGAACAAAATAAGCTTGAGCATTCCTTTCTCAGAGGCAATCATGGAGATGCCGTACTATGCCCGATTTCTAAAGGACATATTGTTAAAAAAGCGGAGCTTAACCGGAATTGAAATGGTGAATTTATCTGAGAATTGCAGCTCAATCATACAAAAGAAGCTGCCGCAAAAGATGAAGGATCCGAGGAGCTTCACTATTCTATGTGAAATCGAAAAGGGGCCGGCACGGCGAGCTTTGTGCGATCTAGGGGCAAGCATCAATTTGATGCCTTTGTCCATCTTTCAGAGGATTGGTTTGGGGGAGCTTAATCCTACAACATTGGTTCTCCAATTGGAGGACAGGTTGATGACTTTTCCAAAAGGTATAATTGAAGACGTTCTTATTGGCTTTTGATCGTTTGGTTAACGTGACCCGTTAGAGTTCCATGTATTTCTAACAAGCAGCGGAAGTAAGTAAACATGAAACGCATTACCTTTCACCAAGGGTTGATGTAGAGGTTGAATTCTCGCTGGCAGACTGCGCAGTCCCACGAGAATAGACATAAGTTCCTCTTATGATATCGGAATTGAGTGGTCTTTACGCTCAGACGATCCTCTCTTCGACGGCTTTCCGTCAGTATATAATACATCAAAATCGGAGTACTGTACGATTTTATATGAATTTTGTAACATGACGAACTGCAGCAGCAAACGACCTTCCGGTCTTCTGCTGTATGTCCCAAGTCCGATCTCGACGTCGTGTGGGCGACGATCTACGAGACCTACTCAATCTGCTCTCAACCCTCATCACACGTGAATAATCAATTAGATTAGGGTTCCAGATAAGCTGAGGTGACTTATATACATGGGCTACAGCAGGGACCAGGAGGAGAAATTGGGTTGGGCCTCCATTGGGCTTAAGTATCCAAGCTTAGCCCAAAGCTTATACTTAAGTCCAATAATAATAATATATTCCACTAAAATATTATTACTGCACTACCATACCAATCCCAAAATTACGTTTTGGGCTCCTTCTTATTATGAGCCCGTTAGTCTCCCCATGTTTAAGATATACAATGTCCATTAATTAATTTAAGTTACTGACAACTCAATTAATTAATATCTCATCCAAGAGTAGTACCACTCAACCTCATTATCATGCCGGAATAAATTTCACCGGCAGGGTTTACATGATAATCCTTATGAGCTCCTCAAGGGGACATCATCAACCTATGACGGACACAGATTCCTTCTACAATCAACAGCACACCATAGATACAGCACTATTTCCCAACTCACCGAGTTTATTGATTTAATTGCATCTAAATCTCACCCATTGATGAATCAAAGAAATATATACTGCCCTACGTGTCGAGGTTATTGTATAGGGATTAAGAGCACGAACATCCATAATAACAGAGATCAAGTTCTTCTATAAGTCAGTATAAGTTGAACGATCTCATGTGGTCCTGCTCAATACACATAAGTGCACTAGAGTGATTCTATAGCCAAGACAAGCTAATACCAAACCACACTACAACCATCCCGATAGAGAGTCCCCGTCTATCTCGGTTGTGAGCATCTGTTTATACTTTATAAGGAAACCGATAATATGATCTTCCGCGTGTTGTCGCACAACATATTATCTACAGTATAAAGTAAGTGGACTATTGCATCGAACAAATAAATAAATTATAAGATGCAATCATTTGATCATATGATTCTCATTTCAAATTAATTGTTATAACATTGTTCATACAAAAAGCTAGACTTTTAGTATACAATCCAACAATCTCCCACTTATACTAAAAGACTATGCTGTCATGTCTTTCGCCATACATCTGATTCCCACTCCCACTACACGACTATTAAAAGCTCTCGCCTTAAGGTCATTGTTAATGGATTTACTAGGTTATCATCCGATGCAATCTAGGTGACAACAACCTTCCCCTCATCATACGATTTCTCGTAACAGGTGGTACTCGCGCTCCATGTGTTTAATTGCCTTATGGACTTGTGATTCCTTCAAGTTTGCAACTGCACCAATATCATCAATATATATTTTGATATCCTTGGGCAAACTTAGAAACACTACAAAGTCCATCATGAAGTTTCTAGAGTCATACAGATACATTGGTTGCCTCATAGGCTCCAATTTATCATCTTTCCATATGGAGTCCGAAGTCTGAAATATATTTCTATATAACACTCCTCCACATTATGACTCAACTTCCTAAAATTAAACACATAACCTTGAGGTGGATTTACTGCCGTCCAATCTGACTAAAAAATCTGAATCTACGTAATTCACAAGAAGCAGTGAATCTGCCCAGTAAGCTTACATATAATTTCCAGTCCTTCTCAGGCACTTCATATATGTCTTACCACAGTTCATCATTCTTGTTCCGGGTTACGTTGATACCCACTGTTCATGCATTTAGCAAAACAGATATCCATACTCATGTATAGCATTCCTTAGATTAGGCTTCCTCATTTGCCGAAGCATAAGGAACTGCTTTCATCTCCTTTATCTTCCTTTTGTGTCTCAAGACACATTTCCTTAGATAAAGTCACATGCTAAAACGAGTAAGGATTGTATCATTTCATGAAGCTTGAGATAAGCATAACATCCTTTCTTGTGATCCGTATTACCGTGATCAAAAGGATATTTTTGCTCCTCTTAAGTCCTTCATCTTATACCGCTTTATTAACCATACCCCATACGCCCGATAATACTCTTTCATTGTCTCCAATGAGCAAGATAATATCTATGTATAGTACAAGTAATACCACCACGTTTCCATCACTCTTTTCAATACACAAGACACATTCGCGCATTGAATAAATCCATATCTTTGGATTTCCTCATCAAAACGGATGTTTCATGATCTTGAAGCTTGTTTTAGTCCATTAATGGACACTTTTAAGCTCACTATCACAATGCTCTTAGCTCTTTGCAATGAATCACTCTGGTTGCTTCACATAGATGTTTCCCTCAAGATTTCCAATCAGGAAAACTGTTTTGACATCTATTTGTTATCCCTCATATTTCATATGAGCAGCAACAGATAAAAGAGTCCGGATCAACATAAGCATAGCTACTGGCGAATAGGTTTTCTCATAATCGAACCCTTTCTTTCTGAGTATACCTTTTCCCAACAAGCTTTACTTCTAAGGTTTTCACCTTACCGTATGATCCTCTTTTATTTTGTATGACCACTTCCAATGGTTTTCACACCATCCGTGGTTCTACAATCAACCAGATCTTATTTAGAATCTATTGATTCTATTTCAACATTTATTGCAATTTGTTAAGATTTTGCATTTCTATCTTGTAGTTCTTCGTCGTATTCGTGGGTTAACTCCATGTTTACTAGGGACCAAGCCTCACGACTCTCCCAAAACATATATCTATCAGGATTTAGAACAACCCTCCCACTACAAGAAGACACTACACGCAATTGTGTATCAGATGTGACACGCGTCGCAGTTTACCTTGTGGTATATCCTCTTGTACACTTGGTACTAATACTTTGTATTTTTCTCTCACTTTCTTTAGAACAACTTATACATGGGTATTTGATTTATTACATAGTCCTTTTTCCAAAAATCTAGTGTTTATGTTAACAATCACTCTTCGATCTTGTGGACTAAATAAATCATCCTTCATTTTTCTAGGATATCCCACAAATAGAAAAACATTCTTACGAATTACTGTTCCTAGGGCATATCCATAAAATGAATTTAGTAATTCCAAATAATTCATCATCTATCTAATCACTACCATAAGAGTGCTATTCCTTCTATTCGTCACACCATTAAGGTGGGAAATTCATTTCCGAAGGTACCTTTCTCTTACTAGATTAGAAGACTCATTATTAATTACTATTTGTCGCATCCAGGGGATAAACATGATTTAAGAGTGTACAAATTGTTCACCAACGTACCATAATAGCTTACAACTCTATCATTCATTATAATGACCATGTCATTTAAATGAAATGGAGTATCCATCTATTAATGCATAGAAACCGAAATCAAATTCTTTCTATGAAAATGTACGTAAAGACAATTTCATAAAATCAAACGTTTATTCATATCGTAAGATAAATAAACAACTCCCACTGCAATAGCCACTACTCTTGTAGTTTTACCCATGTCATAACAATCTTATCCTCACTTAGTAATAAACATTTAGTGATTCCAGTATCTACACACTTCGTGTCAGTAAATGCCACCACTAATCATGTTTTAAACAACTAGTGAATAAGATATAAAACTTGTTCACATTATGATGAAAATGGCTTTCCTTTGCCACATGTTTTGCCAGAAGTTTTCCACCATATACATCCTATTGTAATTCAGGTGGAACTTACTCAAAAACATCTAGGCAATTCACAAAGAATTAAATTGATCTAGGTTTCCCTTCAATTTATACTCCATGCTTTCCCAATTCATTCATCAAATTAAATCATGATCTTCTGCCTTTTAACTTACTCAAGTATCCGAAGAGTTACATGAGACCATCATATTTCTATGAACCTCTCATCTCTTCACTAGAGACTTTAATAGGCATCATGAGACGTTCATTGTGAGAACACACATGTATTTTCTTAAGCAGTAAAATTCAAAATCAAGATTCTTTTCTAATCATCTAATTTTGGACCAGTAAATATAATTTCTTTTAGTCAACAATAAGCGAGATAAAACCATTTGAAATTACAGAGAATCATAAATAAATATACCGATCAAATCTTCGAATTTTATCCTTTTATATTGATTCCCTCAAAACTATATAAAAATAAAATTCACCGACATCTCAAGCACCGTGAGTCTGCAAGCCACGTTAGTGTGGACGTTTACAAACCCAAACATTTACAAGAGAAGGTTTTACCCATTAATTTCATTTGTCAACCTAACTTTATGACAAAATAATTAATAGTCGGTTCCTCTTTAGCCATGCAAATAATAGCAGTGACTCCGTTGGGGAGGATACTAATTATTTACACCTAAGTGTACACCATTATTTGATCCCAAGTCCACTGCGCGAGCTTGTGTGCCTTACAGTTGGAGAAGTACACACGCGCTCGGATAGCTTCCTACAATCATCAATTATAAGTTTGTACCAGTGAGCCCCACATAAACTCATCCGTTAGGGAGGAAGGCCTATTGCCAACACGCAAGTTCATGTACCACATTACAAACAATAATTATGTAATGAAGTCTGTACCAGTGATCCGTGAATAAACTCATCCGTTAGGGAGGAAGGCCTATTGCCAACACGCAAGTTTACTCACATCACTTACAAACCAATAATGGAGGCCACGGGAATATTTACCAATCCCCTCTCCCACTTAGTAATTTAACACCGAGGGTTTTTACATGCATATGATATTCAGAATAAAATACGCAACGCTAGCATGCTTCTATTACAGCACATAAGGCAGTAAATCACATAGAGTCATGCATACATATATAACAATAATCAATAATTAAATCAATCATTAACAGTTATATATCAGCGAATTCAATTGTTCGCCACCAGGCACGAATATCAGCAAAGACTTCCAGACTATCAAACTTTCAAAATTTCCAGATTGTCCAATTTTCGAAACCATCGATATCGACCGTCGATGTCGTCCAGATTATCAAAATCATCGATATCGACTAGATTATCAAATATTCAAAAAACATCAAGATTATCAAAATTTCGAAGCTATCGATATCGATCGTCATATCGTCTAGATTATCAAAATCATCGATATCGACGAGCAACCATATATAACAATAATAGATAATTAAATCAATTATGTCAGTTATATATTAGGAATCAATTCAACATCCATATATAACAATAATAGACAATCAATTATAGCAGTTATATATTAGGAATTAATTCAAAATTCATATATGACAATAATAGATTATTAAATCAATTATAGCAGTCATATATTAGGAATTAATTCGACATCCATATATAACAATAATATACAATCTATTATGGCAGTTATATATTAGGAATTAGTTTTCCTAAAATTGGATGTCTTATCCAACACTCTAACAATACATGCATATAATATACCAAATATAATACGCAATCTAGCATGCTTCTATATAAGACAATAAATCATAGAGATCAGGCATCCATATATATATAACAATAATAGACAATTAAATCAATTATGACAGTTATATATATTAGGAATAAAAACGCCTCTAAATTTTAATGTCTTGTCCGACACTCCTACTGTGGAATCGATGTCTTACGCAACAAGCAGGATTGCTTGTGCCCCAAGACGTCCATCGTCATATCCCACCATCAATCGTGTCAGGGAGCGCTCCAAGTGCCTTGACGAGTGCCCCTCGCCCGGACTGTCGCTCGTCCAAGGGCGTACTTGCATGGAATCAAGTTCAGCCCAACGCGCAACACCAAACTACACCAACTCTCGTTCGTAGTTCGAAACTGCAAAAATCTCAGAATCCAATCTCCACCGTCCAGAATCTATAACTGTAAGTCTTGAATATTCTGTCCAAATTACAGGTCGATCCAACGGTTAGTTTGAGAGAAACGGCTCTTTTCCCTCGACTGCGCAAAACAGAATCGGCCAAATATCTGCTTCTATTTTCAGCGTAATCCCAGCAAGAAAAAGCTCCAAATTCGATCTCCACCGTTCAAAATGTACATCCACAAGGTCTGAACGTGCTGACCAAATTACAGCTCAATCCGACCGTTGAAACTCCGGTTATTGCCTCTGCAATATCACTGCGCTGGATTTTCTCTCAAAAACGTGATTATATTTTTGCCCTCTATTTCTTCCTTGCATGTGAAATTGACGAACAGTTTTCGTCAAATCCTCTCACATACAACCATGGACGAATAGATATGATACAGGGTATATATCATATAGGGATATTCATGGTTTGCGCAATAAAACCAAAACCCTAAACATGTGATCCTAATTCCAAAAAATTAATCACATAAACCCTAGCCTAACGTGTCACGCTTCACCACGAAAGCGAAGCTCTGATACCAATTGTTGGCTTTTGATCATTTGGTTAACGTGACCCGTTAGGGTTCCATGTATTTCTAACAAGCAGCGGAAGCAAGTAAACATGAAACGCATTACCTTTCACCAAGGGTTGATGTAGAGGTTGAATTCTCGCTGGCAGACTGCGCAGTCCCACGAGAATAGCCATAAGTTTCTGTTATGATATCAGAATTGAGTGGTGTTTACGCTCAGACGATCCTCTCTTCGACGGCTTTCCGTCAGTATATAATACATCAAAATCGGAGTACTGTACGATTTTATATGAATTTTGTAACATAACGAACTGCAGCAGCAAACGACCTTCCGGTCTTCTGCTGTATGTCCCAAGTCCGATCTCGACGTCGTGTGGGCGACGATCTACGAGACCTACTCAATCTGCTCTCAACCCTCATCACACGTGAATAATCAATTAGATTAGGGTTCCAGATAAGTTGAGGTGACTTATATACATGGGCTACAGCAGGGACCAGGAGGAGAAATTGGGTTGGGCCTCCATTGGGCTTAAGTATCTAAGCTTAGCCCAAAGCTTATACTTAAGTCCAATAATAATAATATATTCCACTAAAATATTATTACTGCACTACCATACCAATCCCAAAATTACGTTTTGGGCTCCTTCTTATTATGAGCCCGTTAGTCTCCCCATGTTTAAGATATACAATGTCCATTAATTAATTTAAGTTACTGACAACTCAATTAATTAATATCTCATCCAAGAGTAGTACCACTCAACCTCATTATCATGCCGGAATAAATTCCACCTGCAGGGTTTACATGATAATCCTTATGAGCTCCTCAAGGGGACATCATCAACCTATGACGGACACGGATTCCTTCTACAATCAACAGCACACCATAGATACAGCATTATTTTCCAACTCACCGAGTTTATTGATTTAATTGCATCTAAATCTCACCCATTGATGAATCAAAGAAATATATACTGCCCTACGTGTCGAGGTTATTGTATAGGGATTAAGAGCACGAACATCCATAATAACAGAGATCAAGTTCTTCTATAAGTCAGTATAAGTTGAACGATCTCATGTGGTCCTGCTCAATACACATAAGTGCACTAGAGTGATTCTATAGCCAAGACAAGCTAATACCAAACCACACTACAACGATCCCGATAGAGAGTCCCCGTCTATCTCGGTTGTGAGCATCTGTTTATACTTTATAAGGAAACCGATAATATGATCTTCCGCGTGTTGTCGCACAACATATTATCTACAGTATAAAGTAAGTGGACTATTGCATCGAACAAATAAATAAATTATAAGATGCAATCATTTGATCATATGATTCTCATTTCAAATTAATTGTTATAACATTGTTCATACAAAAAGCTAGACTTTTAGTATACAATCCAACAATCTCCCACTTATACTAAAAGACTATGTTGTCATGTCTTTCGCCATACATCTGATTCCCACTCCCACTACACGACTATTAAAAGCTCTCGCCTTAAGGTCATTGTTAATGGATTTACTAGGTTATCATCCGATGCAATCTAGGTGACAACAACCTTCCCCTCATCATACGATTTCTCGTAACAGGTGGTACTCGCGCTCCATGTGTTTAATTGCCTTATGGACTTGTGATTCCTTCAAGTTTGCAACTGCACCAATATCATCAATATATATTTTGATATCCTTGGGCAAACTTAGAAACACTACAAAGTCCATCATGAAGTTTCTAGAGTCATACAGATACATTGGTTGCCTCATAGGCTCCAATTTATCATCTTTCCATATGGAGTCCGAAGTCTGAAATATATTTCTATATAACACTCCTCCACATTATGACTCAACTTCCTAAAATTAAACACATAACCTTGAGGTGGATTTACTGCCATCCAATCTGACTAAAAAATCTTAATCTACGTAATCCACAAGAAGCAGTGAATCTGCCTAGTAAGCTTACATATAATTTCCAGTCCTTCTCAGGCACTTCATATATGTCTTACCACAGTTCATCATTCTTGTTCCGGGTTACGTTGATACCCACTGTTCATGCATTTAGCAAAACAGATATCCATACTCATGTATAGCATTCCTTAGATTAGGCTTCCTCATTTGCCGAAGCATAAGGAACTGCTTTCATCTCCTTTATCTTCCTTTTGTGTCTCAAGACACATTTCCTTAGATAAAGTCACATGCTAAAACGAGTAAGGATTGTATCATTTCATGAAGCTTGAGATAAGCATAACATCCTTTCTTGTGATCCGTATTACCGTGATCAAAAGGATATTTTTGCTCCTCTTAAGTCCTTCATCTTATACCGCTTTATTAACCATACCCCATACGCCCGATAATACTCTTTCATTGTCTCCAATGAGCAAGATAATATCTATGTATAGTACAAGTAATACCACCACGTTTCCATCACTCTTTTCAATACACAAGACACATCCGCGCATTGAATAAATCCATATCTTTGGATTTCCTCATCAAAACGGATGTTTCATGATCTTGAAGCTTGTTTTAGTCCATTAATGGACACTTTTAAGCTCACTATCACAATGCTCTTAGCTCTTTGCAATGAATCACTCTGGTTGCTTCACATAGATGTTTCCCTCAAGATTTCCAATCAGGAAAACTGTTTTGACATCTATTTGCTATCCCTCATATTTCATATGAGTAACAACAGATAAAAGAGTCCGGATCAACATAAGCATAGCTACTGGCGAACAGGTTTTCTCATAATCGAACCCTTTCTTTCTGAGTATACCTTTTCCCAACAAGCTTTACTTCTAAGGTTTTCACCTTACCGTATGATCCTCTTTTATTTTGTATGACCACTTCCAATGGTTTTCACACCATCCGTGGTTCTACAATCATCCAGATCTTATTTAGAATCTATTGATTCTATTTCAACATTTATTGCAATTTGTTAAGATTTCGCATTTCTATCTTGTAGTTCTTCGTCGTATTCGTGGGTTAACTCCATGTTTACTAGGGACCAAGCCTCACGACTCTCCCAAAACATATATCTATCAGGATTTAGAACAACCCTCCCACTACAAGAAGACACTACACGCAATTGTGTATCAGATGTGACACGCGTCGCAGTTTACCTTGTGGTATATCCTCTTGTACACTTGGTACTAATACTTTGTGTTTTTCTCTCACTTTCTTTAGAACAACTTATACATGGGTATTTGATTTATTACATAGTCCTTTTTCCAAAAATCTAGTGTTTATGTTAACAATCACTCTTCGATCTTGTGGACTAAATAAATCATCCTTCATTTTTCTAGGATATCCCACAAATAGAAAAACATTCTTACGAATTACTGTTCCTAGGGCATATCCATAAAATGAATTTAGTAATTCCAAATAATTCATCATCTATCTAATCACTACCATAAGAGTGCTATTCCTTCTATTCGTCACACCATTAAGGTGGGAAATTCATTTCCGAAGGTACCTTTCTCTTACTAGATTAGAAGACACATTATTAATTACTATTTGTCGCATCCAGGGGATAAACATGATTTAAGAGTGTACAAATTGTTCACCAACGTACCATAATAGCTTACAACTCTATCATTCATTATAATGACCATGTCATTTAAATGAAATGGAGTATCCATCTATTAATGCATAGAAACCGAAATCAAATTTTTTCTATGAAAATGTACGTAAAGACAATTTCATAAAATCAAACGTTTATTCATATCGTAAGATAAATAAACAACTCCCACTGCAATAGCCACTACTCTTGTAGTTTTACCCATGTCATAACAATCTTATCCTCACTTAGTAATAAACATTTAGTGATTCCAGTATCTACACACTTCGTGTCAGTAAATGCCACCACTAATCATGTTTTAAACAACTAGTGAATAAGATATAAAACTTGTTCACATTATGATGAAAATGGCTTTCCTTTGCCACATGTTTTGCCAGAAGTTTTCCACCATATACATCCTATTGTAATTCAGGTGGAACTTACTCAAAAACATCTAGGCAATTCACAAAGAATTAAATTGATCTAGGTTTCCCTTCAATTTATACTCCATGCTTTCCCAATTCATTCATCAAATTAAATCATGATCTTCTGCCTTTTAACTTACTCAAGTATCCGAAGAGTTACATGAGACCATCATATTTCTATGAACCTCTCATCTCTTCACTAAAGACTTTAATAGGCATCATGAGACGTCCATTGTGAGAACACACATGTATTTTCTTAAGCAGTAAAATTCAAAACCAAGATTCTTTTCTAATCATCTAATTTTGGACCAGTAAATATAATTTCTTTTAGTCAACAATAAGCGAGATAAAACCATTTGAAATTACAGAGAATCATAAATAAATATACCGATCAAATCTTCGAATTTTATCCTTTTATATTGATTCCCTCAAAACTATATAAAAATAAAATTCACCGATATCTCAAGCACCGTGAGTCTGCAAGCCACGTTAGTGTGGACGTTTACAAACCCAAACATTTACAAGAGAAGGTTTTACCCATTAATTTCATTTGTCAACCTAACTTTATGACAAAATAATTAATAGTCGGTTCCTCTTTAGCCATGCAAATAATAGCAGTGACTCTGTTGGGGAGGATACTAATTATTTACACCTAAGTGTACACCATTATTTGATCCCAAGTCCACTGCGCGAGCTTGTGTGCCTTACAGTTGGAGAAGTACACACGCGCTCGGATAGCTTCCTACAATCATCAATTATAAGTTTGTACCAGTGAGCCCCACATAAACTCATCCGTTAGGGAGGAAGGCCTATTGCCAACACGCAAGTTCATGTACCACATTACAAACAATAATTATGTAATGAAGTCTGTACCAGTGATCCGTGAATAAACTCATCCGTTAGGGAGGAAGGCCTATTGCCAACACGCAAGTTTACTCACATCACTTACAAACCAATAATGGAGGCCACGGGAATATTTACCAATCCCCTCTCCCACTTAGTAATTTAACACCGAGGGTTTTTACATGCATATGATATTCAGAATAAAATACGCAACGCTAGCATGCTTCTATTACAGCACATAAGGCAGTAAATCACATAGAGTCATGCATACATATATAACAATAATCAATAATTAAATCAATCATTAACAGTTATATATCAGCGAATTCAATTGTTCGCCACCAGGCACGAATATCAGCAAAGACTTCCAGACTATCAAACTTTCAAAATTTCCAGATTGTCCAATTTTCGAAACCATCGATATCGACCGTCGATGTCGTCCAGATTATCAAAATCATCGATATCGACTAGATTATCAAATATTCAAAAAACATCAAGATTATCAAAATTTCGAAGCTATCGATATCGATCGTCATATCGTCTAGATTATCAAAATCATCGATATCGACGAGCAACCATATATAACAATAATAGATAATTAAATCAATTATGTCAGTTATATATTAGGAATCAATTCAACATCCATATATAACAATAATAGACAATCAATTATAGCAGTTATATATTAGGAATTAATTCGAAATTCATATATGACAATAATAGATTATTAAATCAATTATAGCAGTCATATATTAGGAATTAATTCGACATCCATATATAACAATAGTATACAATCTATTATGACAGTTATATATTAGGAATTAGTTTTCCTAAAATTGGATGTCTTATCCAACACTCTAGCAATACATGCATATAATATACCAAATATAATACGCAATCTAGCATGCTTCTATATAAGACAATAAATCATAGAGATTAGGCATCCATATATATATAACAATAATAGACAATTAAATCAATTATGACAGTTATATATATTAGGAATAAAAATGCCTCTAAATTTTAATGTCTTGTCCGACACTCCTACTGTGGAATCGATGTCTTACGCAACAAGCAGGATTGCTTGTGCCCCAAGACGTCCATCGTCATATCCCACCATCAATCGTGTCAGGGAGTGCTCCAAGTGCCTTGACGAGCGCCCCTCGCCCGGACTGTCGCTCGTCCAAGGGCGTACTTGCATGGAATCAAGTTCAGCCCAACGCGCAACACCAAACTACACCAACTCTCGTTCGTAGTTCGAAACTGCAAAAATCTCAGAATCCAATCTCCACCGTCCAGAATTTATAACTGTAAGTCCTGAACATTCTGTCCAAATTACAGGTCGATCCAACGGTTAGTTTGAGAGAAACGGCTCTTTTCCCTCGACTGCGCAAAACAGAATCGGCCAAATATCTGCTTCTATTTTTAGCGTAATCCCAGCAAGAAAAAGCTCCAAATTCGATCTCCACCGTTCAAAATGTACATCCACAAGGTCTGAACGTGCTGACCAAATTACAGCTCAATCCGACCGTTGAAACTCTGGTTATTGCCTCTGCAATATCACTGCGCTGGATTTTCTCTCAAAAACGTGATTATATTTTTGCCCTCTATTTCTTCCTTGCATGTGAAATTGACGAACAGTTTTCGTCGAATCCTCTCACACACAACCATGGACGAATAGATATGATACAGGGTATATATCATATAGGGATATTCATGGTTTGCGCAATAAAACCAAAACCCTAAACATGTGATCCTAATTCCAAAAAATTAATCACATAAACCCTAGCCTAACGTGTCACGCTTCACCACGAAACCGAAGCTCTGATACCAATTGTTGGCTTTTGATCGTTTGGTTAACGTGACCCGTTAGGGTTCCATGTATTTCTAACAAGCAGCGGAAGCAAGTAAACATGAAACGCATTACCTTTCACCAAGGGTTGATGTAGAGGTTGAATTCTCGCTGGCAGACTGCGCAGTCCCACGAGAATAGCCATAAGTTCCTCTTATGATATTGGAATTGAGTGGTCTTTATGCTCAGACGATCCTCTCTTCGACGGCTTTCCGTCAGTATATAATACATTAAAATCGGAGTACTGTACGATTTTATATGAATTTTGTAACATGACAAACTGCAGCAGCAAACGACCTTCCGGTCTTCTGCTGTATGTCCCAAGTCCGATCTCGACGTCGTGTGGGCGACGATCTACGAGACCTACTCAATCTGCTCTCAACCCTCATCACACGTGAATAATCAATTAGATTAGGGTTCCAGATAAGCTGAGGTGACTTATATACATGGGCTACAGCAGGGACCAGGAGGAGAAATTGGGTTGGGCCTCCATTGGGCTTAAGTATCCAAGCTTAGCCCAAAGCTTATACTTAAGTCCAATAATAATAATAATATATTCCACTAAAATATTATTACTGCACTACCATACCAATCCCAAAATTACGTTTTGGGCTCCTTCTTATTATGAGCCCGTTAGTCTCCCCATGTTTAAGATATACAATGTCCATTAATTAATTTAAGTTACTGACAACTCAATTAATTAATATCTCATCCAAGAGTAGTACCACTCAACCTCATTATCATGCCGGAATAAATTCCACCTGCAGGGTTTACATGATAATCCTTATGAGCTCCTCAAGGGGACATCATCAACCTATGACGGACACGGATTCCTTCTACAATCAACAGCACACCATAGATACATCACTATTTCCCAACTCACCGAGTTTATTGATTTAATTGCATCTAAATCTCACCCATTGATGAATCAAAGAAATATATATTGCCCTACGTGTCGAGGTTATTGTATAGGGATTAAGAGCACGAACATCCATAATAACAGAGATCAAGTTCTTCTATAAGTCAGTATAAGTTGAACGATCTCATGTGGTCCTGCTCAATACACATAAGTGCACTAGAGTGATTCTATAGCCAAGACAAGCTAATACCAAACCACACTACAACCATCCCGATAGAGAGTCCCCGTCTATCTCGGTTGTGAGCATCTGTTTATACTTTATAAGGAAACCAATAATATGATCTTCCGCGTGTTGTCGCACAACATATTATCTACAGTATAAAGTAAGTGGACTATTGCATCGAACATATAAATAAATTATAAGATGCAATCATTTGATCATATGATTCTCATTTCAAATTAATTGTTATAACATTGTTCATACAAAAAGCTAGACTTTTAGTATACAATCCAACAGTTCTCGTCAAAGTGGAGAATCTAGTCTTTCCTGTGGACTTCCTTGTGCTAGAGATGGAAGAAGACAAGGATAATATCCCTTTAATCTTGGGGAGACCATTCCTTGCTACTGCTGGAGCTATGTTGATGTTCAGAAAGGAGAGCTTAGATTGCGAATGGACAAAGAAGAAGTTCTTTTCAACTTGGACAAAGCAATGAAGATGCCCTTGGAGTCGCAGTGCTTTAGTATTGACGTGGTGGAGGAGATTGTGAAGGAGGATATGTCTCTGATCCTGTCAAAGGATCCTCTTGAGACATGTTTGATGGAGTCTCCAACTTATCCCACTACGGAGCTTGACGGACTCTCTAATGAGGACTGTATTGATTATCTTGATAACTTACTTGCTTTGGGTGATGCTGGGTATGCATTGGAGAAAGCTAAGGCTGAAGAGGCGAAAGGATCTAGGAAGCACTTGCCGTTGGAGAGAGAGCACTCCGATGGAAGAAAAGAAAGTGGAGCTGAAACCGTTACTGGAACACTTGACGAATGCTTATCTTGGTGACTATGAAAAAGATCCATCAGGTGATTCGGATTTCAAGAGGAAGATTGATCCGGAGGAGTCTACACAGCCATGGGATGAAAGTAATTCTAATGATCATATTTTTGTGAGCGAGAAAGGTGCCGTGCTGACTGTAGACAAAGAAGAGAAGATGATGCCTACTTGAAGCCTCCTAACTTACCACCGGATACCAACAAATTTGAAAGTCCTTACTCTTGTTCTTATCCTGACTTTGATCTTGATGGAGATAGGAGTTATTCCAAAATTGAGTGGAAGATTGACAGGAATGAGAAGAGAAAGTTTGAGAAAGGAGATTCTACTGATCGTATGGTGCATAAGAATGGTAAGGTGGTAGGTGTGGATGATAAGAGGGGGAGAAAGTATTGGAAGGTGAGGATGCGACATGATCATCCTCTGATCAAGTAGTCTGCAAAGCGATAATCCGTCGTGACTCTCCGACGTTAAACATGAGCACCTGTTGGGGGCTTTCCCTCCCGTTTTAATGCTTTATTTCATTCGTGTGAGTAAGAAATTTTTATATGTGACGTGCTTACTTATCGGCAATTACATCTCTTTGCAAACTTAGTTTCAACTATAGTTTTTACTAAGTTTGGGGGGGTGTGATGTACTTACCTTGATAAGCACCGATAGTATAATCTTTTCTTTGTGATGTTTGTTAGGGGAGTTGGTTTTTGCGCCATATTAAAATTTTAATCGATTTTGATGTGATGATTTTTTACAACTTGCCTAATGTTTAGTGGGTTTTGGTTGTGTTTTCTTTTACGGAGTTACTCATGAATAATATTTTGTGGAACAATTTTTGATGAAGTTGTGCTCTAGTTGGTACTTAATGATTCGTATTGAAGTTTGAAGTGTGTAGGGATTGAAGAACACTCAGTTTGGAAGCTTAGAAGGGTGGTTCGACCAAAGCCAGGGTAGGTTCGACCAGTGCCAGGAGGTCAAACCCAGCTGAAGAAGTCGAACCGTGGTGCAAAACTTGTCCAGAGAGGTGGTTTGTCCTCATGCAAGATGGTTCGACCAGTTCAACAGGTTGAACCAAGGTCGAACCAGTGATAACAGAATTTCAGAAGTGCGGTTCGACCACGTCGTTCTTGGTTCAACCTGTTCAACAAGTCAAACCTAGGTCGAACCAGTGATCTGAAACATACAGAAGGGTTGTTCGACGTGATGCGTTTTGGTTCGACCTGTTCCAGTAGGTCGAACCTAAGTCGAACCTGAAGAAAAATTCATCCACAGGTCGAATCAAGGTCGAACCAAGCTAGGAAAGTGTGTTCTTAATTCCATCCTTCTATGATGCATGAGTTGGACTGTTGATTTTGTGCATTCATATGTTCATGTGTTAATTTCTATTGATGAAAAACATGTTTAGTTGATAAGTATATTGAGTTCTTGTGGAATTGATCTTAATTATGTGCTATGAGGAGTACTAGGATTACCTATGTGAGGATTTGAGCTTTTTAATCATGCTTGATCATGATTATTTTATTCTTGAGAGGATCATTCATATGAACGTATTCTAGAACTTGGCTTGGAGTCTTGTGTGAGACTTATGATTGATAAATTGCTAGGACATGATCTTAGGCCATTATTTTGTGATTAAGCTACTTAGCCAAATTTATCCTTCCTAATGATCTTATTAATCTTTGGATGCCCTGTTGAGCCGTTAAAGCTTTTTCTTTAGTAGCCGAAGTGAATAACCTTATAAACCTTTACTTGAGCCTTGATTAACCTAATCCTTGGTAGAGAGTGGAGGAGAGTAAGTGTTGCAAGAAGAAAAGGAGGATAGAACATAGTTGGATGAAAATAATATGGTTAAATCTTGTTTAGGGGTAGTGCCCGAAACTGGTACCCCGATTGTTTATACTTGTTGCATGAAGCTTAGCAGCTGATGGCCTATATATGAGAAGGGTAGTGCCTAAAACCGGTACCCGAATTATTTAAGAAGATGATGTTGATGCCATGAAGAAGGAAATTCAGGAATTTTACAAGTTCAAGAGACGACATTGGAGAAAAACTTGCTGTAAGAAGAAGAAATCGAGAACCTCCAAGGTAACTCTCTACTAGTGTCTTAAGTCACTAAGTCCAAATTTTCCTACCTTTTTTCCAAAGAGCCAACATTATAACCCAAAAACAAGTCCTTCGTGATCCTAGTGAAGAGTTGATTATAAATTGATTTTTGAGACCTTTGCCAAGCTTATGGTTACGTGTGAATATGGATTGATATGAGTGTTTATATTAACCTATATAGTGCCTCACGCACTTGAGTGGAAGAGAATAAATACTTATCTTGTGAGCGAAATTACTTAGTACTCCGAATGGTATGTGATTGGATTGATTTTGCATGAGTGATATATGTGAAACAATTAATACTTGTTTGATTGAATGAAGTTGCATGTGTGATATATATTGTACTTGATCTTGGTGAATTATACACGACTCCTGTGGTTTGATTTGGTTGCCTCGGGACGAGCAACATGTAAGTTTGGGGGTTTGATGAGTGTGTAAATTCACAAGTTTGGCATCAGGTTTTGTGCTAGTTTTGGAGCGTTTTGAGGTGGAAAGAGGTGGAAAACCTATATATATTGTGAATTAGCATGAATCAGGTGTAGTGGAGCTATTTAAGTGGTTTCATAGCAAAAACGGAGTGAAAGTGCCAAGAATCGAAGAGACGAAGTCGAGACCACGCGAACCGCCAAGGAAAGAGTAGGGTTCGACCTGATGGAGTAGGATTCGACCTCTCCTACAGGTCGAACCAGCATTGTGAAACAGCAGAAGGAGGGTTCGACCACGACTCAAGGGGTTCGACCTGTTCATCAGGTCGAACCATGGTCGAACCAGTTCGCGAGAAGATGGGTTCGACCACGACGTTGGGGGTACGACCTGACAGTTGGTCAAACCAGGAGCGGAAATTGTCCAGTAGCGTGGTTCGACCTGAGGTTCGACCTGTGAGGAAGTGGTTCGACCTGTGCAAGAGGTCGAACCAAGCGCAGAATGTGTCCAGTAGCAGGGTTCGACCTGGGGTTCGACCTGTTGGCCAGTGGTTCGACCTGTTGACGAGGTCGAACCAAAACGCGGAAACTTACCTTATTCAGATTTTCGAGGCCAAAACGCGTGAGATCACTTAAAAAGTCCATTCCAAGCCCTAGAGACGTGATTACAAGTATAAAAGGAGGCTCGCGCAGTCAAGAAAAAGTGAGACATCGAAGAACGTCCAAGCACGAAGAGCTTAAGATCGTGAATCATAAGAGGAGTCCATCCAAAGGGTGGTGACAGAGGTGTAGCTGGAGACTCAAGTAAGATTGGTCCATCTAACCATGATTGTTCTTAGATCAATCATGGGCTAGAGCCACTTCGGTAGTTCTAGGGTTATGAAGGTTTCATGAGTTAATTTGTATTTCGTGTGTATACTCCGTACAACACTACTTGTGGTTTAGTTTATATAAGATTGCACATTTTTAATCCATACTCACAGTTGTTTTGTGCATCAATAATCGTTGTGTAGATTCTGAATTCATAACATGATTATTCGTTGAGTGCGTTCACTAATGAGCTGGGTTTATTGTTATAATTTTAAGTGAAAGGATTCCGAAGTCTTATTAGAACAGTCTTATATGAATGTTTGTTAATTGAATTGAATTCGGGTTAACAAGTAGGATAAAGAGTATAACTTTATAGTACCTAAAAAGGGAGATCAAATCGGGTTAGAGTACTAAGTGCACATGAAATAATTGATTATGATAGTACCTAGAAAGGGAGGTAAAGTATACGTCTTGCTCTGAAGATACTCACACGTGTCAAAAGCTTATCTATTTGTGTCTATAGAAAAAATTCGCATGGTCTAGCGATGCGTCCATAAACCACAAGGCAGAGTCGGACATCTACACACGAAAGTACGAATTAACAAAGGAAACTGGATGGCCTGACGAAATACCTATTATCTTATTCGATCACAACTATTATTTACTTGCTCTTGTTATTTATTAGCTATTTAAATTGTTACTTAATTTATAAACCAACTGTTTATTTCCAAAATAGTCATAATCTACTGAACGTAATTAAATTGATATTTATCCGTCCCGTGGATTCGATATTTAACTTGGTCACCTTCGAAACTACAATTGATATCCTTCATACTTGGGGATTAATTGTGTGTTGAGAAAATGCTCATCAGCAAGCATACTTTAACAAAGGGTCAACTCGTTTCACAATCCGTCTCAAGAAATTACTGAATCACAAGAGATTTTATCTTTTAGAAAAAGTATGGTCTATTTGATTATATTAATAGATTATTTTATTAATTGTTAAAAATTTACAAGTCAAGTCATGTGTGAGACCGTCCCACGGTGAGACCATTTTACGCTTTCATAAATAATTATTATTTTCACTTTAAAATGTTATCATTTTTTATTTATATTATAAATTGTTCATAAAATAGTTTACTGGACCATTATCACTTTTGAGTATCACTTTTCATTAATGATGTTATCACTTAACATCTGTCTTGCGTGAGACAATCCCAAACAAGTATTTGGCAGATTTATACTTCCTCTATCCACTTGATATGTATTCGTTATATAATATTTTAATGTGTTGTGGGAAGTTATATTAGTATTGAATGTGAGCCTCGTAGTGGGTTGAGTATAGTATTTATTTTTTGTGGGTCACATCAACAAAAAAAATGAATACTTTGTAATGAGACGTACCAAAATAAAAAATAAATACTTATCAGTGGGACATAGGTAGTATATATTTTTTTCTTAAAAAATCATAATTAGGTATCACTTTTTATTATAAATGCTATCACTTTTATTTATCTCACAAATTTTTGATACAATAGTTACTTTCTTCGTCCCACAACAAGGAGGTCGTTTCATTTTTGCACGTAGATTAATTGATATAATATTTAATGGGTAGATGAGGAGAGAAATATAATATTTTAAGATATAGTAGGTAGGTGTATTTGTGTGGTGTGTGAGTCCCATTTACTTAAAAAAATGCACCTCATATATTGGGACGAACAAAAATGATAAAATGCACTCCTTGTAATAGGATGGAGTGAGTATCACTTTTTATTCATCTCACGAATATTTTATAAAAATAGTGCAATTGAACGGTTATCACTTTTCATTGATCACATGTCACTTATTCTTAAAAATATTATTACTTTTTATCTGTCCTACTAATTATACTTGAAATAATTCAGTCAATCAATTATCACTTTCTTTAAAAATGTAGGAGAGCTTACAAGTATAAAAGGGAATACAGATCACATCATTATTCAGGTGATAGCAACACAACATAATCATCCTATACCCCACAAGGGGGGATCACCCCCCAACCATCATCCACATCCTTTCCTCCATCCATCCATCACTGCGAAGATTCGTCTGTGGAATTAAGAGGAGAACCAAGAGGAGGATTCAAGACGGAGAAGGACTCGACGACGCCCACATCTAGGATTTATTATTTCGTAATTTATCTTGTATTTTCCAAACATATGGATAAAATCTATTTAACCCCCATGATTATTCTTCGTAACATCATGGGCTAGACCCATTTTGGTAGATCTAGGATTTTGAAGATTTCTATGAATTAATTAAACTTTTGTGTGTATACTCCGTATAACACTACTTGTGGCTTATTCTATATATGACTATGCGTTTTTAATCCATATTCAGGGTCGTTTTGTGCATCTTCAACTGTTATATAGAGTCTGAATATATATCTTGGTTGTTGATTGAGCGCGTTCACTGCTGAACAGGATTCCATGTTATGATTCTAAGTGAGAAGACTCCGAATCTTCATTAGAACTGTCATATATGAATGTTTATTAATTGAATTCGGGTTAATAAGTGGGATAAAGAGGTTAATTTTATAGTACCTATAAAGGGTGATCATATTGGGTTAGAGTACCATTCATATGGGGAAATAATAGATATTGATAGTACCTAGAAAGAAGGGTGAAATTATATCTCTTTATTAAAGGTTATTCACGTATGTTACATGCATATTTACTTGTGTCTATAGAGTAGATTTGCATAGTTTAGTGATGCGTTCATATTTTACAAGGTAGAGTCGGATATTGATATAAGAAAGAAAAATTAATGAGTGAAACAGGATTACTCTAGGGCTACTTATTCTTCATTCTTGAGACAATTTCGTATTCTTCCAGTGCTACTTTATTTTAATTATTATTTAATATTTTTATTAGTAGATTAATAGTTTAATAAGATTGAGGTTATTTTAATTGTTATAATTTTTATTAATACTTGGACATTAATTTTGCGTGCAAAGAAAACGTGCATCAAGTTTTTGGCGCCGTTGCCGGGGACAGCTGTTATTATTGATTTTATTATTTCTAGTTTAATTAAGATTTTTATTTGTGATTATTTATTTCTATCTAATCTTGAATTTTTCTGAGGTACTTGTACACTAGGAAATGAAAAGGAAGGAAATGAAGGAATAACACACAATGATAAACATGACCGGAGCAGGGCAGAATCCGAATAATATTGCCATACGTAAAATTTTCATGAACTATGGGATTGGTAACATGGGGTTGATAGGAGCAAAGGGGGAAGATTATGATTTTGAGATACACGCTGCTCTTATCAACATGGTGGAAAAGAATTCATTTTTCTGGAGGTTGTTTTGAAGATCCATATCAGCATCTCAAAAGATTCTTTGGTTATGCAAATACTCAAAAGTGTGCTGGAGCTAAGAATAATGTTAGGCGGATCGCCCTATTCAAGTTCTCTTTGATTGATAGGACAGATGCTTGGTATGAGACTCTTAATACCATGGATTGCACTACATGAGACCAACTGCAACAGAAGTTCTTGGAGAGATACATGCCACCTTCAAGGATCTTAAGAATGAAGTAAGAGATCACCCAATTTGTGAGAAATTCCATGAGGCATGGGATATTGGCGTTTGATCTTTTGGTTAACATGAACTATTAGGGTTCCATATGATTCTATATCAACGGAAGCAAGAACATAAAATCATATTACATTTCACCAGGGTATGTTCAAGAAGAGAATGAACTCTAGCTGACAGCATACGCGGCCTCACTATTTTGGGCATAATTTTCTCATCCAATCTTCGATTCAAGTAATCTATGCACCAAAATGGTCCGCTCTTCCATAGCTTTCCAACGGTGTATCACATATATAGTTTCGAGTTCCACATAATTTTAGAAAAATCCTAGAAGTTAACAAACAGCAGCAGCAAATAACCTTCCGATCTTCTGCTGTATTCTTAAGTCCAATCTTGACGTCGTGTGGGCGACGATCTTCAAGATCTTCTCAATCTGATGTTCCCTCATCCTCCTCATAGTGTTAGGCGTGAATCAAATTAATTAGGGACCAGGAGAAGAAATTAGAGTTGGGCCTCAATTGGGCTTAAGTATCCAAGCTTAGCCCAAAACTTATACTTTAGTCCAATAATAATAATATATACCACTAAAATATTATTACTGCACTACCGTTCTAATCCCATAATTACGTTATGGGCTCCTTATTATGAGTCCGTTAGTCTTCCCATTTTTAAGATATACAATGCCCATTAATTAATTAAGTCACTGACAACTCCATTAATTAATATCTCATCCGAGAGTAGTACCATTCAACCTCTTTATCATGCCTGAATTAATCCACTTGCAAGATTTATATGATAATCCTTATGAGTTACTCAAGGGGACATCATTAACCTATTTAATAGGACACATATTCCTTCTACAATCAACAACACACCATAGAGATAGCACTATTTCCCAACTCACCGAGTTTATTGATTTAATATATAAATCTCACCCATTGATGAATCAAAGAGATAAATACTGGCTTACGTGTCGAGGTTATTGTATAGGGATTAAGAGCACAAACATCCATAATAATTGAGATCAAGTTCTCCTATATAGTCAGTATAAGTTGAAAGATCTCAAGCGGTCCTACTAAATACACACAAGGTGCACTAATGTGATTCTATAGTCAAGAAAAACTAATACCAAATCACACTACAATCATCCCGATAGAGAGTCCCCTTCTATCTCGGTTGTGAGCATCTGTTTATACCTTATAAGAAAACTGGTAATATGATCTTTCGCGTGTTGTCGCACAACATATTATCTAAAGTATAAAGTAAGTGGACTATTGCATCAGACATATAAATAAATTATAAGACGCAATCATTTGATCAATTATTCTAGTTTCAAATACATTTTTAAAACATTATTCATACTAAAACTAGGCTTTTAGTTTACAATCCAACAATCTCTCACTTACACTAAAAGGCTATGCTGTCAAGACCACTTCTATACATCTGATTCCCACTCACACTACATGATCATCAAAAGCTTTCGCCTTAATGTCCTTACAAAAGAATTTACTAGGTTATCATCCGATGCAATCTATGCGACAACAACCTTCCCATCATCATACGATTTCTCGTAAAATGTGGTACTTGTGCTTAATATGTTTAATTGCTTATGGACTCGTGATTCCTTCAAGTTTGTAACTGCACCATTATTTCACAATAAATTGTGATAATCTTAGGCAAACTCAGAAAATACGTCCAAGTTCATCATGAAGTCTTTAGAGTCATATAGATACTTTGGCTGCCTTAGAGGCCCCATTTTATCATCTTTCCATGGTGGAGTCTGAAATATATTTCTATATAACACCCCTCCATATTTTGACTCAACTTTCATAAATAAACACATAACTTTTGAGGTGGATTTACTGCCGTCCCTATCTAATTTAAAATATCCGAATCTATGTAACTCATAAGAAGCAGTGAATCTTTCCGGTAAGCCCACATATAATTTCTAGTCCTTTTCAGGTACATAAATATATATCTTACCATAGTTCAACATTCTTATTTTGAGTTACTTTGATACCCACTGATCATGCCATTGGCAATACAAATATTCGTTCTCATGGCATTTCTTAAATTAAGCTTTCTTATTCGACGAAGCATAAGAAACCGCCTTCATTACTTTTATCTTCTTTTATATCATAAGACACATTTCCTTAGATAAAGTCACATGGTAAAATGAATAGGGATTGTATCATTATATGAAGTTTCAGATAAGTACAACATTCTATCTTGTGGTCATGATCGCAAGGATATATTTTACTTCTCTTAAGTCCTTCATTTCATACTGCTATATGAACCATACCCATACGCCCAACAATACTCTTTCATTGTCTCCAATGAGCAAAATATTATCTATATATAATACAAGAAATGCCACCACATTTCCATCACTATTTTTCTAATACACAAGACCTATCCAAACATTGATTAAATCCATGTTAATAGATTTCCTCATCAAAACAGATGTTCTTTGAGTTTAAAAACTCGCTTTGGTCCATAAATGGACACTTTTAAGCTTACACTCAAAATACTCTTCGCACTTTGCAATGAATCATTCTTATTGCTACACATAAATATTTTTCTCAAGACTTCCAATCACGGAAGCTGTCTTGACATCTATTTGCTATACCTCATAATTCAATATGAGCAATAATAAAATAAAATAAAAGAATTCGGATCGACTTAAACTTAACTATCGGCGGAAAGGTTCTCTCATACTCGAACTCACCCTTCTTCTGAGTGTACCTTTACGCAACAAGCCTTGTTTCAAAGTATCACCTTACCGTCTGATCCTTTTTTATTTTATAGAGCCACCTCCAATAGCTTTCACACCATTACACGGTTATACTAGCACTCAGACCTAATCTAGAATCCATAGATTCTATTTCAAAATTCATTGCGACTTGCTAAGATTCCGCATTTCTATCTTGTAGTGCTTCGTAGTACCTATGAGTCGATTTCATGTTTACTAGAGACCAAGTATCAAGACTCTTCCAAAACATAAATCTTTCGAGTTGTAAAATAATCTTCTCACTACGACAAGGCACTACATGCAATTGTGTATCAGACGTGTCACGCGATGCAGTTTAACTGTGGTATATCCTCTTGTATAATTAGTATTATTCTTTGTGTTTTTCCCTCTCACATCCTTTAGAACAATATACATGAGTTTGTAATTTATATATAGTCCTTTTCTAAAATCTAGAGTTCGTGTTAACAATCACCCTTAGATCTTTTAGACTATCAAATAAACCACCCTTCATTTTTCTAGGATATCCCACAAACAGACAACATCCTTACGACATGCTGTTTCTAGGGCATACCCATAAAATGAATTTAGTAATTCCAAATAACTCATCATCTATCTAACCTTTTCCATATGAATTCTATACCATCTATTCGCCACACCAGTCTGCGGGGTTAGCCCGGTGTTGACAACTTGGGATTCAATCCTAATTTCTGATAAACAGCTCCTAAACTATCCCAAGAGGTACTCGCCAGCACGATTAAATCATAATGACTTGATATATTTTCGATGACTGATGAGAATGAAAATTAGTGTGTTTTAATGTCCAATTGAACACCTATTTAATTGATATTTGTAATAAATTAGCACAAATGCCTTATATTTTATATATGTGAGAAAAATGTGCATTTAAGGTTTTTTATTGTGTTTTAGGTGGAAAAAGGATAAAAAATGCAAGATTGGACAAAAGGTGCAATTTGTGCAAAGATGCTGAAAACGCACGTCCAACTTTTGGAATTTTTTTGTGTTTTTATGGAGATCAAAACTGGTGGTGTGACACCTTGGAAAGCCACTGAAAAGAGGATCGTTTTGGCATAAAGAACACCCCAATCGAGTTCCAAACGAAGAAGTTATAAGCAAAACGATGACGACGCGCGCGAGGTGCCGAGCAGGATTGCTGGCCACTTTCCATAGCTTATTGCACACTCAATTCTTGGTGTCTATGAATGATCTTTATATGGATTGAAAGCCAAGAGAGAGAGGATCGCATGAGCGCAAGAATTATTGAATTTGGAACTCAGATGAAGAAGTTATACACGAAACAATGAAGGGGTGCAAGTTCATTCGACCTGAGGGTAAGCCATTCAACCAAGAGCTCTGGTCGAATGGTGGTCGAATGAGCTCAAAATGACTTACAGTAGGCTCATTCGACCACGACAGCCTTCATTCGACCAGAACCTCTGGTCGAATGAAGGTCGAATGACCTCTTTTTGGCTTAAAAACGTGCTGTTCGACTTGCATTCGACTTGGGGAGGCTTCATTCGATCTACTCATGTGCAAACCAGCCTGGAAACAACGATGCAAGTTGTCAAGTAGTGCACACATGGGCTAAAGTGAAGATAATACACCATTCACATGGATCACATGAAGCAACAAACACACCAATGGAAAGAAGACAAAGATGGACAACAACAATGGAGCATCAAACAAGAAGAAGTGGGAAAATGGAGTAACATGGGCAGCCATGGAGGCATGTGATGTTGTTCCCCTTCCACAACTATAAATAGGGGCTGCAAGACATCCCAATTTCCTTTCAATTCACACCACAAGACACACAACACACACAAGAAAGAGAGGAGGAGTGTGCTGCAAGTGCAGCTTGCTGCACTTGCAGCAGCAGCAGCAACAAGGTGTGGCTCAAATCAAGCAAGAACGAGCTGCGCATGGAGTGAAGATCATCGCCAATAATCTACGGTTTTGCTATTTTAATTTTATTTTTATTTTGAACATGTGTTGCTAGTTTCTTTTCTCTAGTTTAGGATTTTGTGAACCTCCCGTTGATAGTTTTATGAATTATTAAGGGTTTTATATTGAATCTTTTGTCCAAGTTTATTCTATTACATGCTTTGATGTTCTTAATGATTGTTTGATAATTAATTTAGCTTGATCACCTATTTGATTATTTTACAACCGAACGTTATTCTATGATCTACAATCCGTAATTGTTGTAGGGATTGGATTTAGTAACAAATAGAGGTTGTTCCCTCTAGGTGTAATGGGATCTAGGTTGTATGATTCCTAGCCAGTTTTCATAGCCTAGTAATTCTATGTTTAGAGTTTTTCATGCATCTATGAGTTCGAATCCATAGGGTCACTTGTAGATAGTTCAATCTAGTGGTCGTACCCTAGTTGATGAACGTAAGAACATTCGGGTTGATTGGTCGTACCGTCTTCCTAGGGATTTGAGTTTGTACATTAGACTAGATATTTAATTCTGGTAATTAATTAAATTATTAAACGGGAGGGGATCAATATCCTAAACTAGGCTTTTACCTTTTGTTATTATCTAAGCTTCTTTCAATTTTTGTTATTTAATTTTTAAATTAATTTATTACTTTTGTTATTTTGTTATTGTCACTTCAACAAACCCCCTTATTTATTTTATTACTTACAACACTTTAGTTTAATTAAAATTCATTTTACTCTCTTGGGAAACGATCCTACTTACCATTATACTAAGTATTTTAGTAAGTCGGAATTATAAAATATTTTTGAGAGCATGACGACGGCTCATCAAATGGCGCCGCTGCCGGGGAGTAAAATTAAATTTTGTTAAATTTTTGTGTTTTTGTAACCTTTCTGAGTTTCTAGTTTAATCACTTTATCCTCCTTTCAAGATAGTTTTAATGGATCCATATCATGGTTATTATGGTCCTAATGTTCAGCCATGTCAAATGTATGCAACCACCCTCCATTCTACTCTTAATTGCCCAATTTTGATTGAAAGATTAGAAGCGTTACAGAAAAATTTGCAGCGGCATTGGAGTGATCCTTATGCCAACCACACTTACAATCAAAGGTGGCATAACCCTCGTGCTTCCTGGCATGATGACTACCTATACAATCAACCTTATGAACATCAAAGTCATGGCTATTATGAGCAAAGACTACAATCCTTCAATAATAGTGAAAACTATTATGTGGATGATGGGTTTATGATGACGTACAAAATTCGAAGGCTTCATTAGAATCCATGATAAAACAGATGGAAATTAATAATTTGATATTTCAACAAAAAGTGAGTCTTTGGAATTTTGAGCTTCAATGTAGCCAATTACATAACAAGGTTGAATGTATGATTCCACAACAAAGTAGTAATCATGAGGAATGTATTGAGGAATCCACCTATGATGAAAATTTGAAGATGGAAATTGAAATTGAAGAAGATGAAGAGGAAGAAAATTCTGCAGATTCGGTGAAAGAAACTAACACTGAAACCTTCAGTGTCAGTTCTGTTGAAAATGAAAACGAGGTAAGCTACTCGAATCAATATCTATTAATTCTGATTCATTTTCATCTTCACACAGGTTGCCAAAGGATGTTGATCCTCAAGAAAAGGAGACATTTGAAGTGTTTCACATTGATGAGATTAAAGATTATTTTCTTGAAGCGATCAAACAATTGTCCATGGAGCATTGTATAAAAAGACTGACCAAGAACCATATAATGTTGAAAGGAGAGAACATTTATCGCAAACCAATAAGATCATTATATTGGTTTGAGCATTTTACTCCTATTACGTGAAAGGGAAGTGAAAGTCGAGCCAACGACAATAAAAAAAGGCGCTGATTGGGAGGCAACCCAATTTTATCGTTTTATTTTATTTTCAATAAATTGTTTGATTGTTCGTTCTTTATTTTCTATTTTGTTTTGCAGCCGTAATACTTGTTGCTTGGGTTGATCATGGTTAAAGCTCTATCCAAGACTAAACCAGGTGTACTCTACCCAATTACATGTTTAGTTTTTCTTATACTGTGCTTTGCTTGGGGACAAGCAAACGTTTAGGTGTGGGGATGTTAGAGAGATTTTATATGATAATTGGGGTAGAGAAGTGATGAGTTGTATTTCCATGCCTTACTCTTGTTGTCCTCTTAATTTTTATGTTGATGAGGAGTTGGAAATTGAGAGTTAAAAAAAATCTTTTGAGGTGATGAGGGTGATGCATGATTGAGGGAGTAACAGTGACATAAGGAGCTTTTGAAACTTGATAATCTTTGCAAGATTTTTGTGATTATAGTGGCTCAATTTTTTCGAATTTCATGGCAATTTTACCCAATTTTTGGTGAGCTTTTGAGCCTTTACGAGCTATCATCTATAAGCTCTATTAAAATTTCTTTCTTGAGTGCATTGAATTTGAATTGCACATTCTAGAACTTGCTCTTTTGAATGCATTTCAAGATCTTATGATTGGTTGTGTGTGATAAAATGAGAAGGGCAATTAGGTTTAACCCTCTTGGCTTATATTGTCCCACCTGATTATGAAAAACTTTAGGGAAGCCACGTTGAGCCTAAACCTTTTCTTTGAATTATAAGCACATATATGAACCCTGAATTCCCATTTCTTTCTTTAACTCTTCCGTTTGAACCCTTCATTACTTTGCAATGTATGAATCTTGTTAAAATATCTTGTTGTTGAATCAAGAATGAAGGGGAATTTGAAGATAGAAAGATGAGCTGTTGAAAATGTTTGTCATTGATAAATATCTAACAAAAAAAAAATGTGACACCTGAAATTTCAAAATCTTGAAAAGGACCAGGTGTGGGGATATTTGAGGGACAATAAGAGTTATATTGTGAAAAGGAAATGTGGAAATTATGGAAGTTTTGATTTGAGAAGATCACATGTTGTAAAGTGGTGTCTTTAGCCATTCTTAACTCTCTTTTTACCTTACCAAGTCCTAAAGCCCCATTATAACCCATTTAAAGACCCTTTGATTATTGCACATAATCCATCTAGAAATGGGTGGAGATTTGATTTGGGAGCAAGCATATGGTAATGACTATTCTTTTCAATTTTTGAGTGATCTTGCTACCTACATCAAACATTTGAGTTGATAAGTGAATCTTTGTGAGGCTATGGATTTTGAAAATTTTGATGCCATGAAAATAGCAAACTTTGAGCAAAGAGTCATTTGTCATATTAGCTCCGAATGATCATTGGTTACTTGTCTTTTGAGGTGTATGACTTTCATTTACCTTGTTAGATATAACTTAATTTTCTCTTCTCTGACATCTTTGATTTTAATTCGCTTGAGGACAAGCAAAGTTTAGGTGTGGGGATATTTGATGAGAATGAAAATTAGTGTGTTTTAATGTCCAATTGAACACCTATTTAATTGATATTTGTAATAAATTAGCACAAATGCCTTATATTTTATATATGTGAGAAAAATGTGCATTTAAGGTTTTTTATTGGGTTTTAGGTGGAAAAAGGATAAAAAATGCAAGATTGGACAAAAGGTGCAATTTGTGCAAAGATGCTGAAAAACGCACGTCCAACTTTTGGAATTTTTCTGTGTTGTTATGGAGATCAAAACTGGTGGTGTGACACATGGGTGGAAAGCCACTGAAAAGAGGATCGTTTTGGGATAAAGAACACCCCAATCGAGTTCCAAACGAAGAAGTTATAAGCAAAACGATGACGACGCGCGCGAGGTGCCGAGCAGGATTGCTGGCCACTTTCCATAGCTTATTGCACACTCAATTCTTGGTGTCTATGAATGATCTTTATATGGATTAAATCCAAGAGAGAGAGGATCGCGTGAGCGCAAGAATTATTGAATTTGGAACTCGGATGAAGAAGTTATACATGAAACAATGAAGGGGTGCAAGTTCATTCGACCTGAGGGTAAGCCATTCGACCAAGAGCTCTGGTCGAATGGTGGTCGAATGAGCTCAAAATGACTTCCAGTAGGCTCATTCGACCACGACAACCTTCATTCGACCAGAGCCTCTGGTCGAATGAAGGTCGAATGACCTCTTTTTGGCTTAAAAACGTGCTGTTCGACTTGCATTCGACTTGGGGAGGCTTCATTCGATCTACTCATGTGCAAACCAGCCTGGAAACAACGATGCAAGTTGTCAAGTAGTGCACACATGGGCTAAAGTGAAGATAATACACCATTCACATGGATCACATGAAGCAACAAACACACCAATGAAAAGAAGACAAAGATGGACAGCAATAATGGAGCATCAAACAAGAAGAAGTGGGAAAATGGAGTAACATGGGCAGCCATGGAGGCATGTGATGTTGTTCCCCTTCCACAACTATAAATAGGGGCTGCATGACATCCCAATTTCCATTCAATTCACACCACAAGACACACAACACACACAAGAAAGAGAGGAGTGTGCTGCAAGTGCAGCTTGCTGCACTTGCAGCAGCAGCAACAACAAGGTGTGGCTCAAATCAAGCAAGAACGAGCTGCGCATGGAGTGAAGATCATCGCCAATAATCTACGGTTTTGCTATTTTAATTTTATTTTCATTTTGAACATGTGTGGCTAGTTTCTTTTCTCTAGTTTAGGATTTTGTGAACCTCCCGTTGATAGTTTTATGAATTATTAAGGGTTTTATATTGAATCTTTTGTCCAAGTTTATTCTATTACATGCTTTGATGTTCTTAATGATTGTTTGATAATTAATTTAGCTTGATCACCTATTTGATTATTTTACAACCGAACGTTATTCTATGATCTACAATCCGTAATTGTTGTAGGGATTGGATTTAGTAACAAATAGAGGTTGTTCCCTCTAGGTGTAATGGGATCTAGGTTGTATGATTCCTAGCCGGTTTTCATAGCCTAGTAATTCTATGTTTAGAGTTTTTCATGCATCTATGAGTTCGAATCCATAGGGTCACTTGTAGATAGTTCAATCTAGTGGTCGTACCCTAGTTGATAAACGTAAGAACATTCGGGTTGATTGGTCGTACCGTCTTCCTAGGGATTTGAGTTTGTACATTAGACTAGATATTTAATTCTGGTAATTAATTAAATTATTAAACGGGAGGGGATCAATATCCTAAACTACGCTTTTACCTTTTGTTATTATCTAAGCTTCTTTCAATTTTTGTTATTTAATTTTTAAATTAATTTATTACTTTTGTTATTTTGTTATTGTCACTTCAACAAACCCCCCTATTTATTTTATTACTTACAACACTTTAGTTTAATTAAAATTCATTTTACTCTCTTGGGAAACGACCCTACTTACCATTATACTAAGTATTTTAGTAAGTCGGAATTATAAAATATTTTGAGAGCATGACGATGGCTCATCAATGACCCTTCACCGCGCGACCATGCACTTTTGAATTAATCATAGTACTCAGACTTGTGGTATATCAAAAATTATATCTAACCACCTCTCATAAGGATAATCTTAGGACCGCATAAATTAGAGTGAACCAATTCCAATACACCTTTGGCTCTACACCTCTTTGCCTTGAAAAGGCAATCATGACCTAGTTTCAGATGCCAAAAGGTATATTTGGTTCATATCCGAAAGTTCCTTTCTCTTATTAGATTAGAAGACGCATTATCATTACTATTTGTTGCGTCCGTTGGATAATCATGATTTAAGAGTGTTTAAATTGTCCACCAATGTAAGTACTATAACAGATTATAGCTCCATCCCTCATCGTTATGACCATGTCATTTAAATTAAATGGAGTATCCATCTGTAAATGCATAGAAACTGAAATAAAATTCTTTCTATGAAAAAAGTACATAAAGATAATTTCTCATAATAAAAGAAGATAAATAAACAACTCCCACTGCAATAACCACTACTTTCGTAGTTTACCCATGTACTCAATTATCTCATCATCACTTAGTTACATGCTTTTAGTAATTCCGGTATCTACACACAACGTGTCAGTAGATGCCATCACTAATCATGCTTCAACAACTAGTGAATGAGATAAAAACCTCATTCACATTATGATGAAAATGGATTTCCTTCGCCACTTGTTTTTGTCAGAAGTTTCTCACCGAATACAGCCTCTTGTAATTCAGGTGGAACTTTCTCAAAACATCTAGGTAAATTATGGAGAATAAAATTGACCTAGGTTTCCCCTTCAATTTCTACTCCAAGTACTTCCAATTCATTCATCGAGTTAACCATGACCTATTGCCTTTCTAACTTACTCAAGTATCTAAAGAGTCGCATGAGACCATCATATTTCTATGAACCTCTCACCTCTCCACTAGAGACTTTAATAGGCATCATAGGACATCCTTAGTGAGGACACATATGTTTTCTTAAGCAGTAAAAATCGAAACCAAGATTCTTTTCTAGTTATCTAATTTTGGACCAGTAAATATAATTTCTTTAGTTATCAATAAGTGAAATAGAACCATTTGAAAATACAGAGAATCACGTAAATAAATACACAGATCAAATCTTTGAATTTATCCATTTATATTGATTCCCTCAAAACAATATAAAAATAAAATTCACCGACATCTCAAGCACCGTGAGTCTGCATGCCATGTTAGTGTGGACGTATATAAACTCAAACATTTACAAGAGAAGGTTTTACCCATTAATTTCATTCGTCAACCTAACCTCATGACAAAATAATTAATAGTCGGTTCCTCTTTAGCCATGCAAATACTAACAGTGACTCCATTGGGGAGGATACTTATTATTTACACCTAAATATACACCACTATTTGATCCCAAGTCCATTGCGCAAGCTTATGTGCCTTACAGTTGGAGAAGTACACATGCGCTCAGATAACTTCCTACAATCATCATCAAGAAGTTTGTTCTAGTGATCCGTGAATAAACTCATCCGTTGTGGAGGAAGGCCTATTGCCAACACGCAAGTTTACTCACATCACTTACAAACAAATAATGGAGGCCGCGAAAATTATTTACCAATCTCTCTCCCACTTAGTTATTTAACTCCTAGGATTTTTACATGCATATAAGAAAAAGTATGGTCTATTTGATTATATTAATAGATTATTTTATTAATTGTTAAAAATTTACAAGTCAAGTCATGTGTGAGACCGTCCCACGGTGAGACCATTTTACGCTTTCATAAATAATTATTATTTTCACTTTAAAATGTTATCATTTTTTATTTATATTATAAATTGTTCATAAAATAGTTTACTGGACCATTATCACTTTTGAGTATCACTTTTCATTAATGATGTTATCACTTAACATCTGTCTTGCGTGAGACAATCCAAACAAGTATTTGGCAGATTTATACTTCCTCTATCCACTTGATATGTATTCGTTATATAATATTTTAATGTGTTGTGGGAAGTTATATTAGTATTGAGTGTGAGCCTCGTAGTGGGTTGAGTATAGTATTTATTTTTTGTGGGTCACATCAACAAAAAAAATGAATACTTTGTAATGAGACGTACCAAAATGAAAAATAAATACTTATCAATGGGACATAGGTAGTATATATTTTTTCTTAAAAAATCATAATTAGGTATCACTTTTTATTATAAATGTTATCACTTTTATTTATCTCACAAATTTTTGATACAATAGTTACTTTCTTTGTCCCACAACAAGGAGGTCGTTTCATTTTTGCACGTAGATTAATTGATATAATATTTAATGGGTAGATGAGGAGAGAAATATAATATTTTAAGATATAGTAGGTAGGTGTATTTGTGTGGTGTGTGGGTCCCATTTACTTAAAAAAATGCACCTCATATATTGGGACGAACAAAAATGACAAAATGCACTCCTTGTAGTAGGATGGAGTGAGTATCACTTTTTATTCATCTCACGAATATTTTATAAAAATAGTGCAATTGAACGGTTATCACTTTTCATTGATCACATGTCACTTATTCTTAAAAATATTATTACTTTTTATCTGTCCTACTAATTATACTTGAAATAATTCAGTCAATCAATTATCACTTTCTTTAAAAATGTAGGAGAGCTTACAAGTATAAAAGGGAATGCAGATCACATCATTATTCAGGTGATAGCAACACAACATAATCATCCTATACCCCACAAGGGGGGATCACCCCCCAACCATCATCCACATCCTTTCCTCCATCCATCCATCACTGCGAAGATTCATTTGTGGAATTAAGAGGAGAACCAAGAGGAGGATTCAAGACGAAGAAGGACTCGACGACGCCCACATCTAGGATTTATTATTTCGTAATTTATCTTGTATTTTCCAAACATATGGATAAGATCTATTTAACCCCCATGATTATTCTTCGTAACATCATGGGCTAGACCCATTTTGGTAGATCTAGGATTTTGAAGATTTCTACGAATTAATTAAACTTTCGTGTGTATACTCCGTATAACACTACTTGTGGTTTATTCTATATATGACTATGCGTTTTTAATCCATATTCAGGGTCGTTTTGTGCATCTTCAACTGTTATATAGAGTCTGAATATATATCTTGGTTGTTGATTGAGCGCGTTCACTGCTGAACATGATTCCATGTTATGATTCTAAGTGAGAAGACTCCGAATCTTCATTAGAACTGTCATATATGAATGTTTATTAATTGAATTCGGGTTAATAAGTAGGATAAAGAGGTTAATTTTATAGTACCTATAAAGGGTGATCATATTGGGTTAGAGTACCATTCCTATGGGAAAATAATAGATATTGATAGTACCTAGAAAGGAGGGTGAAATTATATCTCTTTCTCCAAGGTTATTCACGTATGTTACACGCATATTTACTTATGTCTATAGAGTAGATTTGCATAGTTTAGTGATGCGTTCATATTTCACAAGGTAGAGTCGGATATTGATACAAGAAAGGAAAATTAATGAGTGAAACAGGATTACTCTAGGGCTACTTATTCTTCATTCTTGAGACAATTTCGTATTCTTCCAGTGCTACTTTATTTTAATTATTATTTAATATTTTTATTAGTAGATTAATAGTTTAATAAGATTGAGGTTATTTTAATTGTTATAATTTTTATTAATACTTGGACATTAATTTTGCGTGCAAAGAAAACGTGCATCAAGTTTTTGGCGCCGTTGCCGGGGACAGCTGTTATTATTGATTTTATTATTTCTAGTTTAATTAAGATTTTTATTTGTGATTATTTATTTCTATCTAATCTTGAATTTTTCTGAGGTACTTGTACACTAGGAAATGAAAAGGAAGGAAATGAAGGAATAACACACAATGATAAACATGACCGGAGTAGGGCAGAATCCGAATAATATTGCCATACGTAAAATTTTCATGAACTATGGGATTGGTAACATAGGGTTGATAGGAGCAAAGGGGGAAGATGATGATTTTGAGATACATCCTGCTCTTATCAACATGGTGGAAAAGAATTCATTTTTCTGGAGGTTGTTTTGAAGATCCATATCAGCATCTCAAAAGATTCTTTGGTTATGCAAACACTCAAAAGTGTGCTGGAGCTAATGATAATGTTAGGCGGATAGCCCTATTCAAGTTCTCTTTGATTGATAGGGCAGAAGCTTGGTATGAGACTCTTAATACCATGGATTGCACTACATGAGACCAACTGCAACAGAAGTTCTTGGAGAGATACATGCCACCTTCAAGGATCTTAAGAATGAAGTAAGAGATCACCCAATTTGTTATGAATCAGGGTGAGAAATTCCATGAGGCATGGGATATTGGCGTTTGATCGTTTGGTTAACATGAACTATTAGGGTTCCATACGATTCTATATCAACGGAAGCAAGAACATAAAATCATATTACCTTTCACCAGGGTATGTTCAAGAAGAGATTGAACTCTAGCTGACAGCATGCGCGTCCTCACTATTTTGGGCATAATTTTCTCATCCAATCTTCGATTCAAGTAATCTACGCACCAAAATGGTCCTCTCTTCTGTAGCTTTCCAACAGTGTATCACACATATAGTTTCGAGTTCCACATAATTTTAGAAAAATCCTAGAAGTTAACAAACAGCAGCAGCAAATAACCTTCCGATCTTTTGCTGTATTCCCAAGTCCAATCTTGACGTCGTGTGGGCGACGATCTTCAAGATCTTCTCAATCTGATGTTCCCTCACCCTCCTCATAGTGTTAGGCGTGAATCAAATTAATTAGGGACCAGGAGAAGAAATTAGAGTTAGGCCTCAATTGGGCTTAAGTATCCAAACTTAGCCCAAAACTTATACTTTAGTCCAATAATAATAATATATACCACTAAAATATTATTATTGCACTACCGTTCTAATCCCATAATTACGTTATGGGCTCCTTATTATGAGTCCGTTAGTCTTCCCATGTTTAAGATATACAATGCCTATTAATTAATTAAGTTACTGACAACTCCATTAATTAATATCTCATCCGAGAGTAGTACCACTCAACCTCTTTATCATGCCTGAATTAATCCACTTGCAAGATTTACATGATAATCCTTATGAGTTCCTCAAGGGGACATCATTAACCTATTTAATAGGACACATATTCCTTCTACAATCAACAACACACCATAGAGATAACACTATTTCCCAACTCACCGAGTTTATTGATTTAATATATAAATCTCACCCATTGATGAATCAAAGAGATAAATACTGGCTTACGTGTCGAGGTTATTGTATAGGGATTAAGAGCACAAACATCCATAATAATTGAGATCAAGTTCTCCTATATAGTCAGTATAAGTTGAAAGATCTCAAGCGGTCCTACTCAATACACACAAGGTGCACTAATGTGATTCTATAGTCAAGAAAAACTAATACCAAATCACACTACAACCATCCCGATAGAGAGTCCCCTTCTATCTCGGTTGTGAGCATCTGTTTATACCTTATAAGGAAACTGGTAATATGATCTTTCGCGTGTTGTCGCACAACATATTATCTAAAGTATAAAGTAAGTGGACTATTGCATCAGACATATAAATAAATTATAAGACGCAATCATTTGATCAATTATTCTAGTTTCAAATACATTGTTAAAACATTATTCATACTAAAACTAGGCTTTTAGTTTACAATCCAACAATCTCTCACTTACACTAAAAGGCTATGCTGTCAAGACCACTTCCATACATCTGATTCCCACTGACACTACATGAACATCAAAAGCTTTCGCCTTAATGTCCTTACAAAAGGATTTACTAGGTTATCATCCGATGCAATCTATGCGACAACAACCTTCCCATCATCATACGATTTCTCGTAAAATGTTGTACTTGTGCATAATATGTTTAATTGCTTATGGACTCGTGATTCCTTCAAGTTTGTAACTGCACCATTATTTCACAATAAATTGTGATAATCTTAGGCAAACTCAGAAAATACGTCCAAGTTCATCATGAAGTCTTTAGAGTCATATAGATACTTTTGCTGCCTTAGAGGCCCCATTTTATCATCTTTCCATGGTGGAGTCTGAAATATATTTCTATATAACACCCCTCCATATTTTGACTCAACTTTCATAAATAAACACATAACTTTTGAGGTGGATTTACTGCCGTCCCTATCTAATTTAAAATATCCGAATCTATGTAACTCATAAGAAGCAGTGAATCTTTCCGGTAAGCCCACATATAATTTCTAGTCCTTTTCAGGTACATAAATATATATCTTACCATAGTTCAACATTCTTATTTTGAGTTACTTTGATACCCACTGATCATGCCATTGGCAATACAGATATTCGTTCTCATGGCATTCCTTAAATTAAGCTTTCTTATTCGACGAAGCATAAGAAACCGCCTTCATTACTTTTATCTTCTTTTGTATCATAAGACACATTTCATTAGATAAAGTCACATGGTAAAATGAATAGGGATTGTATCATTATATGAAGTTTGAGATAAGTACAACATCCTATCTTGTGGTCATGATCGCAAGGATATATTTTACTTCTCTTAAGTCCTTCATTTCATACTGCTATATGAACCATACCCATACGCCCAACAATACTCTTTCATTGTCTCCAATGAGCAAGATATTATCTACATATAATACAAGAAATGCCACCACATTTCCATTACTATTTTTCTAATACACAAGACCTATCCAAACATTGATTAAATCCATGTTAATAGATTTCCTCATCAAAACAGATGTTCTTTGAGTTTAAAAACTCGCTTTGGTCAATAAATGGACACTTTTAAGCTTACACTCAAAATACTCTTCGCACTTTGCAATGAATCATTCTTATTGCTACACATAAATATTTTTCTCAAGACTTCCAATCACGGAAGCTGTCTTGACATCTATTTGCTATACCTCATAATTCAATATGAGCAGTAATAAAATAAAATAAAAAAATTCGGATCGACTTAAACTTAACTACCGGCGGAAAGGTTCTCTCATACTCGAACTCACCCTTCTTCTGAGTGTACCTTTACACAACAAGCATTGTTTCAAAGTATCACCTTACCGTCTGATCCTTTTTTATTTTGTAAAGCCACCTCCAATAGCTTTCACACCATTACGCGGTTATACTAGCACTCAGACCTAATCTAGAATCCATAGATTCTATTTCAAAATTCATTGCGACTTGCTAAGATTCCGCATTTCTATCTTGTAGTGCTTCGTAGTACCTATGAGTCGATTTCATGTTTACTAGAGACCAAGTATCACGACTCTTCCAAAACATAAATCTTTCGAGTTGTAAAATAATCCTCTCACTACGACAAGGCACTACATGCAATTGTGTATCAGACGTGTCACGCGATGCAGTTTAACTGTGGTATATCCTCTTGTATAATTAGTATTATTCTTTGTGTTTTTCCCTCTCACATCCTTTAGAACAATATACATGAGTTTGTAATTTATATATAGTCCTTTTCTAAAATCTAGAGTTCGTGTTAACAATCACCCTTAGATCTTTTAGACTATCAAATAAACCACCCTTCATTTTTCTAGGATATCCCACAAACAGACAAACATCCTTACGACATGCTGTTTCTAGGGCATACCCATAAAATGAATTTAGTAATTCCAAATAACTCATCATCTATCTAACCTTTTCCATATGAATTCTATACCATCTATTCGCCACACCAGTCTGCGGGGTTAGCCCGGTGTTGACAACTTGGGATTCAATCCTAATCTCTGATAAACAGCTCCTAAACTATCCCAAGAGGTACTCGCCAGCACGATTAAATCATAATGACTTGATATATTTTCGATGACCCTTCACCGCACGACCATGCACTTTTGAATTAATCATAGTACTCAGACTTGCGGTATATCAAAAATTATATCTAACCACCTCTCATAAGGATAATCTTAGGACCGCATAAATTAGATTGAACCAATTCCAATATATCTTTGGCTCTACACCTCTTTGCCTTGAAAAGGCAATCATGACCTAGTTTCAGATGCCAAAAGGTATGTTTGGTTCATATCCGAAAGTTCCTTTCTCTTATTAGATTAGAAGACGCATTATCATTACTATTTGTTGCGTCCGTTGGATAATCATGATTTAAGAGTGTTTAAATTGTCCACCAATGTACGTACTATAACAGATTATAGCTCCATCCCTCATCGTTATGACCATGTCATTTAAATTAAATGGAGTATCCATCTGTAAATGCATAGAAACTGAAATAAAATTCTTTCTATGAAAAAAGTACATAAAGATAATTTCTCATAATAAAAGAAGATAAATAAACAACTCCCACTGCAATAACCACTACTTTCGTAGTTTACCCATGTACTCAATTATCTCATCATCACTTAGTTACATGCTTTTAGTAATTCCGGTATCTACACACAACGTGTCAGTAGATGCCATCACTAATCATGCTTCAACAACTAGTGAATGAGATAAAAACCTCATTCACATTATGATGAAAATGGATTTCCTTCGCCACTTGTTTTTGTCAGAAATTTCTCACCGAATACAGCCTCTTGTAATTCAGGTGGAACTTTCTCAAAACATCTAGGTAAATTATGGAGAATAAAATTGACCTAGGTTTCCCCTTCAATTTCTACTCCAAGTACTTCCAATTCATTCATCGAGTTAACCATGACCTATTGCCTTTCTAACTTACTCAAGTATCTAAAGAGTCGCATGAGACCATTATATTTCTATGAACCTCTCACCTCTCCACTAGAGACTTTAATAGGCATCATAGGACATCCTTAGTGAGGACACATATGTTTTCTTAAGCAGTAAAAATCGAAACCAAGATTCTTTTCTAGTTATCTAATTTTGGACCGGTAAATATAATTTCTTTAGTTATCAATAAGAGAAATAGAACCATTTGAAAATACAGAGAATCACGTCAATAAATACACAGATCAAATCTTTGAATTTATCCATTTATATTGATTCCCTCAAAACAATATAAAAATAAAATTCACCGACATCTCAAGCACCGTGAGTCTGCATGCCATGTTAGTGTGGACGTATATAAACTCAAACATTTACAAGAGAAGGTTTTACCCATTAATTTCATTCGTCAACCTAACCTCATGACAAAATAATTAATAGTCGGTTCCTCTTTAACCATGCAAATACTAACAGTGACTCCATTGGGGAGGATACTTATTATTTACACCTAAATATACACTACTATTTGATCCAAGTCCATTGCGCAAGCTTATGTGCCTTACAGTTGGAGAAGTACACATGCGCTCAGATAACTTCCTACAATCATCATCAAGAAGTTTGTTCTAGTGATCCGTGAATAAACTCATCCGTTGTGGAGGAAGGCCTATTGCCAACACGCAAGTTTACTCACATCACTTACAAACAAATAATGGAGGCCGCAAAAATTATTTACCAATCTCTCTCCCACTTAGTTATTTAACTCCTAGGATTTTTACATGCATATAATATTCAATATAAAATACGCATCCTAGCATACTCCTATTACAACAATTTAAAGCAGTAAATCACATAGAACATGCATAACATATATAACAATAATCAAATAATTAAATCTTATAAATATTTATATATCGGCAAATTTGATTGTTCGTCACCAAGCATGAATCTCGGAAAAGACCTCCAGATTATCAAAATTTTAAAAAATTTTAGATTATCAAATTTTCGGAACAATCGATATTGACCAGATTATCAAATTTTCAAAATTTCCAGATTATCAAATTTTCGAAACTTCCAGATTATCAAATTTTTGAAATTTTCAGATTATCAAATTTTCAAAATTTTCAGATTATCAAATTTTTAAAAACTTCCAAATTATCAAAATTTTGAAAACTTCTAGATTATCAAATTTTCAAAATTACCCAGACTATCAAAACTTTGAAATTTCCAGATTATCAAATTTTCGAAAATATCCAGATTATCAAATTTTCAAAATTTCCAGATTATCAAAATTTTAAAAATATCCAGATTATCAAATTTTCGAAACTTTCAGATTATCAAAATTTAAAAAACTTCCAGATTATAAAATTTTCAAAATTTTTAGATTATCAAAATTTCGAAAATATCCAGATTATCAAATTTTCAAAATTTCTAAATTATCAAATTTTCATCGAGTGCCATCAAACGTATAGAGTATTCAACAAGAAATAATAATATCTAAATCCTAGTCCTCGTTTGACATAAGTATAAGGTATCCGAATAGGGTATACAAGCATAACATGAATACTTAAACCCTTATCACCTTTTGACATAAACCCTAGCCTAATGTGTCACGTCTTCTATGAAACCGAAGCTCTGATACAATTATTGGCGTTCGATCGTTTGGTTAACATGAACCATTAGGGTTCTATACGATTCTATATCAGCAGAAGCAAGAACATAAAATCATATTACCTTTCACCAGGGTATGTTGAAGAAGAGAATGAACTCTCTCTGATGGCATGCGCAGCCTCACCGTTTTAGGCATAACTTCCTCATCCGATCTCCGATACAAGTAATCTACACATAAAATAATCCTCTCTTCCGTAGCTTTTCAACGGTGTATCACGCGTACAGTTTGAAATTCCACATGATTTTATAAAAATCATGGAAGTTGACAAACAGCAACAATAAACAACCTTCCGATCTTCTGCTGTATTCCCAAGTCCAATCTTGATGTCATGTGGCCGACGATCTTCAAGATCTTCTCAATCTGCTGTTCCCTCACCGTCCTCATAGTGTTGGGGGTGAATCAAATTAATTATGATTTCCGGACAGTTGAGATGACTTATATATAGATTATAGCAGGACCTTGAGGAGAAATTAGAGTTGGGACTCCATTGGACTTAAGTATCCAAGCTTAGCCCAAAACTTATATTTAAGTCCAATAATAGTAATACATACACTAAAATATTATTACTGCACTATCGTTCTAATCCCATAATTACGTTATGGGCTCCTTCTTATTATGAGCCCGTTAATCTCCCAATGTTTAAGATATACAATGCCCATGAATTAATTAAGTTACTGACAACTACATTAATTAATATCTCATCCGAGAGTATTACCACTCAACCTCATTATCATGCCGGAATTAATCCACTTGCAAGATTTACATGATAATCCTTATGAGCTCCTCAAGGGGACATCATCAACCTATTTAATAGGACACAGATTCCTTCTACAATCAACAGTACACCATAGAGACATCACTATTTCCTAACTCGCCGAGTTTATTGATTTAATATATAAATCTCAGCCATTGATGGATCAAAGAGATAAATACTGGCTTATGTGTCGAGGTTATTGTATAGGGATTAAGAGCACGAACATCCATAATAACTGAGATCAAGTTCTCCTATATAGTCAGTATAAGTTAAACGATCTCAAGCGGTCCTACTCAATACACACAAGGTGCCATAATGTGATTCTATAGTCAAGACAAACTAATACCAAATCACACTACAACTATCCCGATAGAGAGTCCCCTTCTATCTCGGTTGTGAGCATCAGTTTATACCTTATAAGAAAATTGATAATATGATCTTTCGCGTGTTATCGCACAACATATTATCTACAATATAAAGTAAGTGGACTATTGCATTGGACATATAAATAAATTATAAGACGCAATCATTTGATTAATTATTCTAATTTTAAATACATTGTTAAGATATTGTTCATACTAATGCTAGACTTTTAGTATACAATCCAACATGAGATAGGTTTAAAGACATGCTCAGGCGGTGCCCACATCATAGGATGTCTAAGGCCCAGTACATAAGTATCTTCTACTATGTATCGGATTGTGAGTCGCGTATTCTTATTAATGCATCATCAGGAGGAGCGTTGTTATCTAAAACAACAATCGAAGCAGAAAAGTTATTTGAAGACATCTCTATGAATTCATGTTACTGGTCTACGGAATGAGTAAGAGGATCTTATGTACTTAGCAAGGTAGCACAGGTTGAACATCAAGCGGTGAAGCTGAATATGGATGATGAGATCGTCTCTAGTCTAGCTAATATCAACAAACTACTAGAATCCCAACAGCAGTAGATTGTAGAGTTGACTAAAATGAGGCCTAGTATCCAGCAGCTAGAAGTGAAGAGTGTTGAAGATACCTTCAATCGATACATGGCTAAGAATGATGCAAGAGTTGATTGTCTTGAGGCTACTATGAATGCTAATCATGCAGATTTATCTAAACAGTTGAAGGACTTTACTTTGATTATAGGGCAGATGGTCGGAAATGTGAATCAATTAACACAAACTTTGGAAAAAAGAATATTCCCGTCTCAAGGCATAACAAACACAAAAGAGTGCAAAGCCATCACCTTAAGGTCCGAAATGCAGTACGAAGGTCCGATGATGCTGATGGGCAAAATAGAGAAACAATAAGCCCGCTCGACCACAGCTCGACCAAACTATTTGGTTGAGTAACGGTCGAGCAACATCTCACGGAATAGTAAAACGATGCTCTATTTTTAGTTCCTCCGCTCGAACAAAATCGACTCGCTTGACCAGAGTGATCTGGTCGAGCAGCCCACTGTGAATCTGAAAACTATTGATCAGCGTATAGGTTCCTCGCTTGACCAATATAGTGCCGCTCGACCAGAACTTCCTGGTCGAGCTAAGGTCGACCGGCCTCTGTCGGGACTATACATCATAAATTCGCAAAGGGGTACCTTGCTCGACCAAAATGACCTCGCTCGACCAAACCCTTCTGGTCGAGCTGAGGTCGAGCAAGGCCGTCCGACTCCCTTTTCCGCGCAGAATACTATACCTGTTGTTCTGAGCACTCTAGTACCATCACATGAGTAGAATACAGAGCTTAGACTGTGGATATATAATGAAGATGTGGTTTTCTCTCTTGATCAAGCAATGAAGATGCCCATGGAGACTCAATCATGCAAGAGCATAGATGTGATTTCTAACTTGTTTAATCTTGATTTTAATACGACAGATGACTCTGAATTTGAGTGGAAGATTGACAAGGAGAAGTGTAGACAGCCATGGGAGGAAGGAAATTCTGAGGATAATATTTTTGTGACTAAGAAAGGTGAGGTGTTGAGTATAGACAAGAAGAGGGAAAGAAAGTATTTGAAGGTAAGGATGCGAAAAGACCATCCTCTGATCCAGTTGTTCGAAAGGTTGCATTCGTCGTGACTCTCCGACGTTAAACATGAGCGTCTGTTGTGGGCTTATCCCTTCCATTTTATTACTTTCATATTTCTTTTGTGTGAGTGAGGAGTTATTATATTTGAAGTGCTCACATTTCGGCAATTACATCTCTTTTCAAATTTAGTTTCGACTTACGTTTTTACTATGTTTGGGGGGTGTGATGTACTTACCTCATCTTATGAGCACCAAGGGTATAATTTTTCCTTTCGTTGGTTGTTTATTTGTTAGGGGATTCATTTTTTGCGGCATATTAACATTTTAACTGGTGTTGGTATGTCGATTTTTTGCGACTTACCTAATGTTTAGTGCGTCGTGTTGGTGTTTCTAATGTGCGGAGTTGATTAGATAGTCAATTGAGTCTTTCTTATAGTTCTCTTATATTATTATTGATGAATTCTGTGATGATATGTGTGCTTGAGCTTTGATGATAGAAAAAGGTAAAGAGGGGAAAGACAAGTTTTGCACTGTGGCTTGGACCTGACTGAGTTGAACAACTCGAGGAGCACGTGCATACTTTGAAGGAGAAATCAGGTGCCCTCATTTCCTTATTCCAATTCTTATGTTTGCTTTAAATTTGTAGAAGTTGAAGGATTTAGATCTTGGTTGTGGTGATCCACATGAGCTTATATTTTTTAAATTGTGCCTCAAATTCATATGCTCTTGAAATTGATGAAGGAAGTGTACTTGTGAGATATTGCTTACCATGAAAAGTTCTCTATTACTTGTTAAAAAACCCATGTGAGATTTTGAGCCTTATTCATGCACATAATCACATAATTTTTCTTTTCTGGTGAGTATCATTCTTGTGTATGTATTCTAGAAATTGCCTCTTGTCTTACTTGAAACTACATGTGTGTTAGATGATGGGAGATAATTTAAGGCCATCTTTGAATTTATAAGTCACTTAGCTAAATAATTCCCTACCAAATGATGTTTATCCGTAGTTAGCCCCGTTGAGCCTAAAAACCTCTTTCTTTGGCAGCCTACGAGAAATAGCCACTTTAAGCTTCTGAATTTTTTGAGACTTAATTCTATCATGACGAGAATTAATGGCTTTTGAACGTGTGTTGATGGAGTATAATAATAATTTGGGAAGGAATGAAATTGGTGTTGTAACAGTGATTGAGCTTGAAAATGCATCTAAGGAGAATCATGGAGTAGTGCTTAAATCTAGTACTCCATGAAATCAAACATCCTAGGGTAGTGCTTAAATTTAGTACCCTATGGAGGATGCGCGAGATAGTGCCCGAAACTTGTACCTCGAGAGGAAAAAAAGGAGAGAAAAAAAAAGAAAAGAAAGAAAAAAATATTGTACTTGAAGGTGAAAAAGGAATGAAAATAGTCTGTATTGAAAAGAAAGAGAGGATGAAAGTTGAAGTGATCAATCTACTGTAGTTCTGCATTATTTGAGTCACATTATCCATATATTTTATACCTTAACCAAAGAGCCAATATTACATCCAAAGGAAAAGTCATTTTTGATCCCATTATCGAGTCATATTCTTTTTAGTGATCGAGACTTTGAGACTTTTTGCAAGCTTATGGTTATGCATGCACTTGAATTGAATATGAGCGTATACACCTTAATCCAAAAGTGTACATCTTTTACACTTGAGTGCGAGTGATATATACTTCCTGTGAAAACATATCAATGGAGCATTTGAATTGGGGGTGATTGTCTTCTCTTGTATGCTATGAGTTGAGTATTACATGTAATGAGAGTTTGCATGACCTAAGTTGAGGACAATTGTATTTTGAATAGTTATGTATCCTAGTCCTTGTTTCCCCACTAATTTTCTTACTCTCTATCTCTTTATTTTTATTTTGTTGCCTCGGGACAAGCAACGGGTAAGTTTGGAGATTGATGAGAGTGAAAATAAGCGTGTTTTAGTGTCCAATTTAACACATTTTTATAGGAATTGTTGTTATATATTAGCACAAGAATCTTATATTCAATATATTTGAGAAAAAGGTGCATTTGAGGTGTTTTATTATGTTTTAGGTGGAAAAAGGGATCAAAAGTGCAAAGTTGGAGAAAATGTGCAATTTGTGCAATAATGTTGAAAAACGCAGGTCCAATTTGTGTAATTTTTCTGTATTCTTTTGGAGCTCTGAATTGGAAGTTTGATAAAATTTTGGAAAGCCACAGAAGAGAGGATCGTTTTGGCATAAGAAACACCTCAATCGGATTCCAAACGAGGAAGTTATGATCAAAATGGTGACGTCGCGCAAGCTGTTCCTGTTCAGCATGGCTGTTCCATTTTGCATGAGTTGTTATACATACAAATGTTGGAGTTTCTAATAGTTCTTTATATGGATAGAAAGCCGAGGAAGAGAGGATCGCGTTAGTGTAAGAATCACTCAAATCGGAGGTTGTATGTGAACGTTATACGTGAAATGGTGAGACTGCGTACTGCCGCTCGACCTGCCGCTCGACAAGAGTCGACCCCGCTCGACCTGGAGCAGTTTGGTAGAGCGGGAACACAGAATCATATTTTTGGTAATTCCGTACCTCCAGGGTATGTATTTTTGTATTCTCCAAGAAAAAGCCCTTCCAAGGTCATAAGAAGAGCTTACACGTATAAAAGGGGATGCAGATCACATCATTATTTAGGTGATAGCAACACAACATAATCATCCTACACCCCACAAGGGGGATCACCCCCAACCATCATCCACATTATTTACTCCATCCGTCATTACTGTGAAGATTCATCTGTGGAATCAAGAGGAGAACCAAGAGGAGGATTCAAAATGGAGAAGGACGCGACGACGCCCACATCTAGGGTTTATTCGTTTCTTAATTTATCTTGCATTTTCCAGACATATGGGTAAGATCTATCCAACCCCCATGATTGTTCTTCGTAACATCAAGGGCTAGAGCTGTTTTGGTAGATCTAGGATTTTAAAGGCTTTAATAAATTAATTGAACTTTCATGTGTATACTCTGTACAACGCTACTTGGGGTTTATTCTATATATGACTATGCATTTTTAATCCATATCCAGGGTCATTTTGTGCATCTTTAACGGTTATCCGTTTGATCATGAAAAATTGTTATTTAATGTTTTTGTTAGTAGATTAATAGTTTAATACCCTCAATCTTATTGCCATTCGTCTTAATTAATTTAGTAAATAATTAAATTAATAATACGCCATCCTTTGTGTTCGATATTTAACTTTGTCGCTTTCTTAAGCTGCAATTGATATCCTTAATACTTGGAATTAATTTTGTGTGAAAAGAAAACACGCATCAGTAAGCTACGAAGTAGTGGTTGTTGCAGTGGGAGTTGTTTATTTATGTTCTGATAGGATTAAACGTTTGATCATGAAAAATTATCTTTACGTACATTTTCTTAGAAAGAATTTCATTTTAGTTTTCTATCCATTTATGGATGAATACTCTATTTCATTTAAATTTAAAATAAAGTAGCACTGGAAGAATATGAAAGTGTCTCAAGAATGGAGAATAGGTAGCCCTAGAGTAATCCAGTTTCACTCATTAATTTCCCTTTCGTGTATCAATGTCCGACTCTACCTTATGGAATATGGATGCATCACTAAACCATACAAATCTACTCTATATACACAAGTAAATATGCGTGTAACACGTGTGAATAATCTTGGAGCAAGAGATATAATATCACCCCCCTTTATAGGTAGTATCAGTATCAATTATTTTCCCCTAAGATTGGTACTCTAACCAGTTATGATCTCCCTTTATAGATACTATAAAATTAATCTCTTTATCCTGCTTATTAACCCAAATTCAATTCAATTAATAAACTTTTATATATGATAGTTTTAATGAAGCTTCGGAGTCCCCTCACTTAGAATCATAACATGGAATCCTATTCAGTAGTGAACGCGCCCAATCAACAACCAAGATATATAATGCTATGGATGAGAACGGATATCTGTATTACCAATAGTATAGTCAGTGGGTATCAAGGTAACTCGAATAAGAATCTTGAACTGTAGTAAGACATATATTTATGTACCTAAAAAGGACCAGAAATTATATGTGGGCTTACTGGACAGATTCACTGCTTCTTATTAGTTACATAGATTTAGAATTTTCAAATCAGATAGGGATGGCAGTAAATCCACCTCAAAGGTTATGTGTTTAATTTTGGAAGTTAAGTCATAATATGGAGGAGTGTTATATAGAAATATATTTCAGACTCTACCATGGAAAAATTATAAATTGGAGCCTTTGAGGCAGCCAAAGTATCTATATGACTCTAGAGACTTCATGATGGACTTGGATATGTTTTCTGAGTTTGCCAAGGTTATAACAATTATTGTGATAATAATGATGCAGTTGTAAACTTGAAGGAATCATAAGTTCATAAGACAATTAAATACATTAAGAGCAAGTACCACCTTATAGGAGAAATCGTATGATGAGGGAATGGTTGTTGTTGCCAGGATTGCATTTGATGATAACCTAGTAAATCCTTTTACAAGAACCTTAAGGCGAGACCTTATGATGGTCAAGTAGTGGGAATGAGAGTCAGATGTATGGTGGAAGACATGGCAGCATAGTCTTTTAGTATAAGTGGGAGATTGTTGAATTGTATACTAAAAGCCTAGCTTTTGTATGAACAAGGTTTGAACAATATTTGAAATGAGAATCATTGATCAAATGATTGCGTCTTATGACTTATTTATATGTCCGATGCAATAGTCCATTTACTTTATATTGTAGATAATATGTTGTGCAACAACACGCGAAAGATCATATTATCGGTTTTCTTATAAAGTATAAACAGATGCTTACAACCGAGATAGACGGTTACTCTCTATCAGGATGGTTGTAGTGTGATTTGGTATTAGTTTGTCTTAACTATAGAATCACATTAGTGCACTTTGTGTGTATTGAGCAGGGCCGCTTGAGATCGTTTGATTTATACTGACTATATTAGAGAACTTGATCTCAGTCATTATGGATGTTCGTGCTCTTAATCCCTATACAATAACTTTGACACATAAGACAATATGTATTTCTTTGTTTCATCAATGGATAAGATTTACATGTAATTAAATCAACGAACTCGGTGAGTTGGGAAATAGTGCTATCTCTATGGTATGTTATTGATTGTAGAAAGAATCTGTGTCCTATTAAATAGGTTGATGATGTCCCCTTGAGGAGCTCATAAGGTTTATCATGTAAACCCTGCAGGTGGATTTATTCCGGCGTGATAACAAAGTTGAGTGGTAGTACTCTCGGATGAGATGTTAATTAATGGAGTTGTCAGTAACTTAATTAATTAATGGGCATTATATATCTTAAACATGGGGAGACTGTCAAGCTCATAATAAGAAGGTGTTGGCGTTTAGATCTTTAGGTTAGCGTGAACCGTTAGGGTTCCATGCAATTCTACTGCAGCGGAAGCAAAAGAGCAAAATTGAATTACCTTTCACCGGGTTTGATGTAGAGAATGAACAGCAAGAACAACCTTTCAGTCTTCTATTGTATTCCTAAGACTCTCCTTGATGTTGTGTGGGCAACGATCACCAAGGAGAACTCAATCTGCAGCTCCCTCAAACTCACAGCTTTTCTATCGTGTATGATTAGGTTACCAGGCTGCTGAGATTGGCTATTTATAGGCTACAACAGGGACTAAGAGGAGAAATTAGAGTTTAGGCCTCCCATTGGGCTTAAGCATCCAACTTTAGCCCAAAACTTATACTTAAGTCCTATAATAATAAATCCGTCCACTAAAGAAATATTATTGCACTGCCACTCTAATCCCAATTACGTTATGGGATCCTTCTTATTATGAGCCCGTTAATCTCCCCATGTTTAAGATTTAATACCCATTAATTAATTTAGTTACTGACAACTCCATTAATTAATATATTTATCGAGAGTAGTACTACTCAAACTTATTATCATGCCGGAATAAATCCACTTGCAAGGTTTACATAATAATCAGTATGAGCTCCTCAAGGGGACATAATCAACCAATTTCGTTAGGACACAGATTCCTTCTACAATCAACAGCACTCCATATAGATAATATCATCTCCCGACTCACCAAGTATATTGATTTAATAATTAAATCTCACCCATTGATGAATCAAGGAAATAAATAATGGCTTACGTATCGAGATTATTGTATAGGGATTAATAGTACGAACATCCATAATAGCAGAGATCTAAGTTCTATTATATAAGTCAGTATAAATCGAACGATCTCAACGGTGGTCCTATTCAATACACTCAAAGTGCACTAGTGCTATTTTATAGTCAAGACAGACCAATGCCAAACCACACTACAACCATACCGATAGGTAGTCCCCGTCTATCTCTGTTGTGAATATCTGTTTATACTTTATAAGGAGTTGATAACATGATCTTTCATGTGACGCCGGACACCATATTATCTACAATATAAAGTAAATAGACTTTTGCAAGAATAAATAATTATGCAAAATATTTGATCACATGATTCTCATTTCAAATAAATTGTTTAAACATTTTTCATGCAAAAAGCAAGACTTTTAGCATACAATCTAATAGAAGGAGCCTATAACGTAATTATGGGATTAGAGCAGCAGTGCAGTAATAATATTTTAGTGGAATATATTATTATTATTGGACTTAGGTATATGTTTTGGGCTAAATTTGGATACTTAAGCCTAAAGGAGACCCGACTCTAATTTCTCCTCCTGGTCCCTAATGTAGCCCATAAATAAGTCATCTCAACTTTCCAGAACGCCAATCTGATCGCACCTAACACGTGAGAATTAAGGGAGGAAGCAGATTGAGAGTATCTTGAAGATCGTCACCCACACGACGTCAAGATTGGACTTGGGAATACAACAGAAGATCAAGAGGTTGTTTTCTACACTTGTTCTTCCTCAACATACCCTGGTGAAAGGTAATACGTTTCTATTTTCTTTCCTCCGCTGATTTAGAAATGCATGGAACCCTAACGGTTCACGTTAACCAAATGATCGAATACCAACAGGCACAATGTTAAAGTTGAATGGTGATGCGTCTGTTAGAATGGGTTGTGGTACGTCAATAGCAGGGGTGACTAGAAATTGTAGAGGGAAGTTATTTAGTGTTTTGCTGAACGACTTTCTGGTATTTATGAGGTGGAGGTGGCGGAGGCTTTGGTGTTGGAAAGGGGTCTTGACATTGCTATGCAATGTGGATGCGATGAGATCATGTTGGAGTTGGCTTCTCAAATTGTTGTCAACTCACTCAATCAAATTCCAGATTTTACTGGAGTCTTCGAAATATTCAAAGAAAAGCTTCACAAATAAAAGACTTCTCCTACAGTTGGATAAGACGAAAAGGCAATGGTGTTGCTTATTGATCGCTATTTATTTTCACCCTCAAGTGTAAGGGATCTATTGTAGCGCGTGTGACCAAATTAAATTATCATTCCCACGAGATAGTAATAAATTTAATAAATAATTCTACGAATGATAATTCAAATGCAAGACAACTCTGGGGGTTTTTGAGATGATAATTAATTAAGATAAAAATAACTGAAATTAAATAATTCAACTAACTAAAGAAAATAAATCATGCAGAGAAAAGGATTTAAAAGTTCAAGGATAGAGAATTGGTAATGCTCAGGCAAACAGCTTAATTATATGACTGATTTATCTAGACCCGAATTAATTACCTGCAGATGTTTATAAGTGGATCACTAATCCTAGTTAAATTACTTTGATCGGGTAGGATCTAATACTTATAATGAGCTGCAAATCCTAGGATCGATAAATAATTAACTCTCACTCCCTCTATAGATACTTCATGCTAAATTCCATTAAAGGTAAGAGCACTAGATTTCCCTTTCTAAGTACTAAATTATTAACCCCTTTTGTCTCCTTACCAATTACCTAATAATGATGTTTTACCAAGTAATTAATATTCCAAATTGATTGTCTAACACTCTTAGGAATTATGGGCCAATCCCCTAAGACTGTCATAGGAAACAACAATTATCATGCAGAAATAAAGAAACCTATTAACTATCAATCAGTGATACCGTCATGAATAATTAAAGGAATCAAAACTCAAAACACAATAATATGAAGTCACAAAATATCCTTTTCACTAAGGAAATAAACATTTTGCAATAAAATAAAATCAAGTTTAGGGCAATCAAATCATATAGTCAAAACTATCTTAACGCCCTAACATTACCAACAAAGAAATTTAGCCCATGGATGTACGAGGGTAAATCACAAAGATGTAATTAACCCTAACCATTGTGCTAAAGTAACAAAGATAAATAATTGAAAAATAAAGAACCCTTTTGGAGGACTCCAATTCTTCAATCACGATCTCTGTCAGGATCTTCCTCTCCGGTGGAGGAATGATGATGAGTGAAGGTGGGAGTGGAAGGCGTCGAAACGGTGTGCGTCACTCCTATTCACGATGAAGATTTCCCCTTTAAATATTGCTGGAGCATGAATTAGATGCTAATGGGATTGTCACATGAATGGGCTGCATCATTCCCTAACAGGTAGTGGGTTTTCTCACTCTTATGCTACATCCTGTTTTTCTTGAAATAAATCAATTGGTGGACCCCATTACACTCCACCTATGAATTACATGATCGTATATATATCTCCAACTTAGTTATAACTTGCATGCATGGGCCCAAGTCAACTTTGCATGCATGTCGCCAAAATTTCATTGAGTTTCGAAAATCTCGTTTGTAGATGCACAACCATACCGTTTTGATCATAACTTCTTCATCCAAACTCCGATTAAGGTGATTCTTATGTTCACACGACCCCCTCTTCCGTGGCTTTCCAAACATGTCTCACAAGATCAGTTTGGACTTCCAAAAAAATACAAAAAAATTATGGAAAGTGATCCCCTGTTTTCTTGCATGTTGCACAAATTCACATTTCACTCAAACTTTGAATTTTTATCCTTTTTCCTATCAAAACACAACAAAATATCTCTTATGCACCTTTTAGTTGATAATCATTCAAAGTATTAAGATTTTTACAAATAATCTCAATTATACACTCAAAGAGGTATCAAATTGGACCCGAAAATACATGAATTTCCACTCTTATCACTCATGCCCTAGCTTTATATACTTTCTCTTGTGTTTCTCCTTTCTTTTCTAGTAATGTTCATAATTTAGTTGTGAACTCTGTTGATGCCGACATTCATGCTTTCTAATATAGCATTTATTTGCTTTAAAAAAATAACTATCTTTCCTCATATTTTATATTTAAAAAAAAATCATAACATACCATATCATTTAATTAGGAGTGGGGCTCTTGTGCCCCTGGGACACCGTGCCCCTTTGCAATTTCCATGCCCCTTTGCAATTTAAACTCCCTAGCAATACATAGGTTTAAATAGAATAGGGAGGGAAGGATTGTATTCACATGGGGACATGGACCGTGTCCCCGGGGGCGCAAGCTTTTGCTTTTAATTATTACCAAAAAAATATCATAATACTTCTCTGATTTAACAATGGGACTTACACACTCACTAATATAACTACCCACTACACATTAAATAATAATACTTCTTAATCCACGTACAAAAAATGTATGGATCTGTTTGAAATCGACGGAGATAGTACTTAATAATAATTGATAAGAAATATTATTTTAGGATTAGTAGTACAATTTAAAACTATATTCCGATTTAATAATTTAGAGTAATCATATTGTACACAACATGGTGTAAATAACATGTATTCATGTGTATTCTTTGGAGCAATACATAAATTGTTGGATTGTATACTAAAAGTCTAGCTTTTTGTATGAACAATATTTTAACAATTATTTTTGAAATGAGAATCATATGATTAAATGTTTTATATATTATAATTTATTTATATGTTATTGCAAAAGTACATTTAATTTATACTGTAGATAATATGGTGTGTGGCCTCGCAGGGAAGATCATATTATCGGCTTCTTATGAAGTATAAATAGTTGCTCACAACCGAGATAGATGGGGACAATCTATCGGGATAGTTATAGTGTGATTTGGTATTAGTTTGTATTGACTATAAAATTACACTAGTGCACTTTGTGTGTATTGAAAAGGACCGCGTGAGGTTGTTCGATTTATACTAAGTATATAAGAGAACTAGACCGCGTTTATTATGAATGTTAGTACTCTTAATCTATATACAATAACCTCGATACGTAATTTAGTATTTATTTCTTTGATTCATTAATGCGTGAGATTTAATTATAAATCAATATGTTCGGTGAGTTGAGAGATGGTACTATCTCTATGGTGTGTTGTTAATTGTAGAAGGAATCTGTGTCCTATTAAATTAGGCTGATGGTGTCCACTTGAGGAGCTCATAAGTATTATCATGTAAACCCTGCAAGTGGATTTGATCCGACATGATAATAAAATTTGAGTGGTACTACTCTTAGAAAAGTGATTAATTAATTGAGTTATCAGTAACTCATTTAATTAGTGGGCATTATATATCTTAAACACGGGGAGTTAAGTGGGCTCATAATAAGAAGGAGCCTATAAAGTAATTTAGGATTAGGGTGGCAGTGCAATAATAATCCTTCAATGGACTAAATTACTCCCTCCGTCCACCTTTAAGGGCGCCATTTGCTTTTTGCACGTGGATTAAGGAGCATTATTATTTAATGTGCAGTGTGCAGTTATATTAGTGGAGGTGTGTGTCCTATTTTTTAGTTGTATTTGTGGATGTGGTGGATAAAAAAGAAAATGAGACCCTTGGGTGCGGACGCCCAAAATAGAAAAATGCTACCCTTGAAAGCGGATGGAGGGAGTATTATTTTTGGGCTCAAGTATAAGTTTTGGGCTAAACTTGGATACTTAAATCCAATGGGAGGCTCAACCCTAATTTCTCTTCCTGGTTCCTGTTGTAGCCTATAAATAAGCCATCTCAGCAATATTAAGATTAGACATTTTTTCACGCCTAAAATCTTGAGATAGAGAGAGTGAGATTGTGGATTGAGTTTGTCTTGAAGATCGTTGCCCACATAACGTCAAGACGAGGTATAGGAATACAGCAGAAGTGCGGAAGGTTGTTTATTGCAGCTGATCGATTTGTTCGCATGCAATCCACGGTGAAAAGTATTTTATTCCTTTCAGTTTTGCTGCAATAGAATTACATGTAACCCGAACGAATCACGTAGACTATAAAATTCGATCACCATCAAACAAACACTTATGTGAATCAAATTTATATAATTAGTAGTTTAAGTTATATATTATCAATAAGATTCATGTTTATTATTAGAACTTAGAATCTTTAATGGTTAGATTAGTATGGTTGAATAAATTACGTTATAATGAGATTAATTCATGAATTGAATAGAAATAGGAAATGAATTATTAAAAAGAATAATTATCATGAGCCTGCAAGGCGAGAGACTCGCAAATTACAAATTCTCTAGCTAGGACATGTATTTCTATTACTATGAAATTCATAAATGAAATAGTTAATGGCAGGGTTACCATTATCCTTTTCGTATGAGTTCTTATGAAAAGAAAAAAAGAAATTTATCCATTTTCGAGGTCTCAAAGGAGCGTGGAAACACATAAGAACTCTTGAATGGGATTTTGATAATTATATTTATTTCCGAAAATATCATTTAGGTTTAATTTAAGTAATAGAATACATTCTTTAATTAATTCCAATCTCATTACCATATTTTTACAATGTTATATTTAAATTATAAATTATATAAAAAATTAAATTAATTTAATATATGGAAGATTTCATATATTTTCATAATTATACAATAAAAGAATATATTAAATTAAAATTAATTTTAAAATTATATTATTTAAAATCTGAATAAAAATCATATACAATTTAAAAAAGTTATTAAATTATGAGTTGATATTTAATTGGGTTAATTACGCTAAAAGTCCCAACCTTTTTACAAATTACAGATAAGTCCATACTTTTCAATATTTACAAATAAGTTCTCGACCTTTAATCCTTTTTGTAAATCAAGCCAGCTGATGTGTCCATGTCTCTTCCACGATGCCTTCCACGTGTACAAAACGACATCGTTTCACCATTTCACCATAATTGCATGAAAAATCTCAATCTTTTTGCCAATTGCGAATTAGTCCAAATTTTTGGATATTTTGCAAATAAGTACCCGACTTTAAGATCATATTGCAACTCGAACTACCGTGCAGCTGGAGGACTGCCCGCATGTTGACGTGTCACATTATATGCCAAGGCACTCTACACTTATTAACAAAATGGCATCTTTTTGATTTTTTTAATTAAAATTTAATTTATATTAAAAGAACGTCCTCATATATCACACATTAACATTATCCATCAAAATTCGCCACGCGTGAGGGTTGTGGCAGACAACTTCTGAATTTCAATTAGATGATTAATAAGATAACTGTTGTTGCTATTAAAACAATTAGAGAGTAGAAAAAGGTTTTGGGGACATGAATAGTGATTAATCGACTCCTTCAATTCTGTGGCTCTATTCTTGGCCTTAACAATACAGGAGTACATTGTCATATTTTCTCTCTCCATCTACTGCCGTGATTAACATTTTGATTGATTAATGTTAGTGTGTGATATACTCCCTCCATCCCGCGTTAAGATTTATATTTTCCATTTTGGTTCGTCGCAAGTTAAGTTTATATTTCTTTTTTGGTCAAGTTGGGCCCACACAAAATAATTAATTATTTCATGTAGGGCCCACACAAAATAATAATACAACTACCCACTTTACATTAAATATAATTTCTCTCACGTCACTACACATTAAACATTATATCCCTTAATTTCCGTGCAAAAAGCAAACGTCAACATTAACACGGGATGGAAGGAGTATGAATTTTTTTTGGAAATTTTAATAAATAAATAAAAATCAAAACAATGTGGTTTTTGTAACTAGTGTAGAGTAACTTGACATATACAGTAACATGCCAGCGTCCGGGCAGCCCTCCAGCTACCCGGTGGTTTGAGTTGCAATACGGGATAAAGTCAGGTACTTATTTATAAAATATTCAAAAGTTTGGACTAAATCGCAATAGGCAAAAAGGTTGGGACTTTTAATGAAATTAACTTTTGACAGGTGGAATCTAAAATGAAGTCGTTTTGTACACGTGGAAGAGACACGGACAAGTCAGCACTAGACAAGCCCCCAGCTGCCTGATGGCTTGATTTGCATAAAGGGTTAATGGTCGAGAACTTATTTGTAAATATTAAAAAATTTGGACTTATCCGCAATTCGCGAAAATATTGAGACTTTTAGCGTAATTAACCCTATTTAATTTGTACATTTGGATACACACGTGCATTAATATGTATAAATTTTTATTGAATAGTGTATATATGTTTCTTAATAATTATATATTTTTATTACATTTAATTTTTTCATAAAAAACCAACAGAAAATTCATTGACAAAGTGTATACATTTTTATTCATTAATGTATATATTTATAGTCGTAAATGTACAAATTTTTTATAAAGTGGGTGCATGGTTCACCCGGGTGCAAAGAATAATTACTTTTAAATTATATATACAAGTGAAAATAAAAAAAATAATAATTATTATATATGTATTTTTATTCAATTTAATAAATATTATTAACACACACACACACACACACACACACACACATATATATATATATATGTGTGTATATATATATATTTATTTATTTATTTTTATTTAATTATTAAATTTTTTTGTTAAAATTTTAAGAATTTTAATTTTATTTAATTTTCTTATTCAGTTGAATATTAAAAATATGTATAAGATTTTTTTTAAATATTCGTTTATTTAATATTTAATTTTTTATGATAATAAACTAAAGTTAAAATTACACATTATTTAAAAAATATTAATTTATTTGTAATTTTTACAAGGCTAATTATCCAGTGCACCCGGGTGCACGGTGCACCCACTTTTAAAAACTTATACACTATGAATAAAAATACTCTCCATCCCATCCTAATAGTTACCTTTGCTTTTTGCACGGGAGTTAAGAAATATAGTATTTAATGTGTATTGAGATGAGAGAAATAATATTTTAAGAGATAGTTACTCTTAGATACACTAAATATGTAAGGGCGGCGCTATTGCCACCCGAAGCTTTGCTGAGGGCACCCGATAATTAAAAAATATATAATGTGAAAGACAATTATAACCCTATCCTTAAATTAAAATAAAATTAATACATTTAAAATAATTTTCTTTCTACGCACACCCAACTTATCCTTGGGAGCCACTCTTTCTGTTCACCAACCATGGACAAAAAGATTGTTGGGCGCGAGCGCGTGATAATTTTCCTAGTCTTTCTTCAACAAAATCATCCATTTTCTTCATAGATATAGTAGTGAAGAAGAGGGCCTGTAAGGAAATTGGGTGATGATTTTGAAATGGTTGTGAGGGAAGTGGGATGGCTGTGTAAAGGGGCAATGAAAGTGGTGAGGCTGCGGCGACGAAGGCTAGGAGTAAGGATGATAAAAAAGTAGGCGAGGAAAGAAGAGATTGATTTGGGGCAATAATTGTTTATGAGTTTGGAATCAGAAGCTCGCCACTGGTGAAGCTTCGCTGAATGACTGCGAGGTGTTCGACAATTTGTGCAAGTGGAAGTGGAAGCATCTGTAGAAATAGGCTCTTTTTTTCTGTTTACTTTCTTGAGTATTTTAGATCTTCATCACAATTGATGTCACTTTCTAAATATATTGATGATGAGCATGAATATGGGCAATCATTTTTATGATATTTTTTCCACATTAATGATCAGTTCAATGAATGTTGCATTTTTTTTTAATTTTTTAGAGTTTGAGAATTGATGCTGAAAAGATAAGAAAACTTTGAATTTATTAGATGCCAAAAACTAAAAAGAGAGAATAAATAAATTCGAGTTGAAAGAAGAAATTGGTGTCAAAGGTTTAGTGTGGAAGTTGAATTTCTAATAGGTTGAATAAATTGTATAAGATCTAATTGAGTATGTTGGAATAGGTTCCATCCCTTTTCCTTCATCTTCTTTCTTGTCGAAAGTTTTCCTTGTTATGTACTCCCTCCGTCCCCCGATGTATTTCACGTATTTGTGTGCGCGGAGTTTAAGAAAATTTTGACTTTTTAAGTATAAAGTAAGAAAGAGAAGAAATATTTTAGTTAATTTAATGAAAAAGGTGTGTAAAGTTATTGAAATGGGTGAAAAAGTGAGTATTTTGTTGGGATATGTGTAAAAAGTAAGTATTATTATAGTGTATTCATTACCATTTTTAGTAAAAGTGAAGTGTGAAATACTTTGAGGGACGGATGAAAAAGGAAAGTGTGAAATACTTTGGGGGACGGAGGGAGTAAGTTACATACTTGCAGGTTATATGGGTGGGCAAAATAATTTTTTAGGCAGTAAAGTAATTTAATGTGTAATGTATTATTTGGGTGGGCAAAGTAATTTTATGTATAATGTATTATTTTATAGTGGATTTAAGTGTGAGGTTATAATGGTCTTTTTATTTTTTTAAAATTTTTGGGTGCCCTAATCAAAGTTTCGGGTGGCAATAGTGCCGGCTAATATGTAAAATTAACTATTCCCTCCGTCACATAATAAACTTCACACTTTTCATTTTCGTTCATCCCACATTAAACTTTACCACTCAAAAAAGGAAACATCACATCAATCCTCACCCCTAAAAGTTTATCTTAATTACAACTTTACCATACCTACCTAACACACATAACATATTTTATAATTTATTTATCACTAAAAAATACTACGTTACCATCCAAAAATCAATGAAGTTGGTAAAAAAGTAAACTCCGTGTCTACAATAACAGTGAAGTTTATTCTAGGACGGGGGGAATATTAGATATACAATCCTAAAAATATTACTCTTCGCTACATTATTTCATTGTTGATTGTCAAATTTTCCTTTATTTAATTTGATTAAATGCATGAAATGTAGATTTTTTCCAAATCTGATTCCTTTCTCAATTCTCGTAATTAATGGCATGTTTCTCCCAAATCCCGCAACTGCACGAAAATACACGAAATGCAGATTTTTCTGCGCGAAATGCAGATTTCTTAATGGGATTTAGATGATTTTTTTACACGAAATACATATTCTAGATAATAAATGTAGATTTTTTTTGGGGATTTGTTAATTATTATTCTTCACAAAATGCAAATTTTCCATGAGAATTAAAATTACTGCACAAAGTCAATTAAAATTTTTGCAAATCCAATTTCTACAAATTATAAAGATATGAGCAGTTTACAAATATATGAATCGAGTTATATACAGGAGGAATCTTACAATTACCCATATAATTTCATCAAAGATAAATCTAAGGGTGTGTCTAGATGGAAGGATTTGAGGAGGGATTTATAAATCCCGTGCAATTTGAAATCAATGAATTTATAAATCCAAGATTCTAAATAAATGGATTTCAAATTTATGGATTTGATTTTGAAAAATTTTTTTGTTGCTTTGGATGGATATTCAAATCCTTAATTACTCAAATCGTGTCATTTGAAATCCTTCCGTTATGTAATTGATATATTAATATATAAAAATAGTATATAAAATTAATAAATTAATTTAATAAATAGTATATATATATATATATATATATATATATATATATATATATATATATATATATATATATATATATATATATTTCATCCAACCTACCCCTATCCACCTACCCACCCATCCTCATCCCCACCCCTTGTCACCACCACCACCCACCCTAAACCTTAAAACCCCTCCTACCTATCCACTCACCCCAAAATTTTTTTAATAAAATTTTAGATTTTAATATTTAATATAATATAATTTTATTATTTTTATTTATCATATATAAAATTCTATTTAAAAAAATTGAATAATGGATTAAAAAATTCTTTCATAAATCCATAATTCATCCAAACATTGGAATTCAAATGAATTGATTTAAAATCCCAAGGAATTTAAAATTCACTCATTTTAAAATCAATTGGATTTGAAATGACTCAATCCCAACACATCCTAAGGGAAAAATAATTGTGATGAGCAAACCTCAGTTTGTGTCATTTCATTCTGAAATAGTCCCATTAAGATTGATTTAAAGGCTTTGTTGATATTCATTCTGGTGCACCATCGTCTTCCATTTTATAATCCAAAAGTTGACACCCATTTCCACTCGACAGCTGGCAGCAGAGACTTCAGCCTCGATGAAAGGTGTGTAAATTCACATGTTTCGAGCCTAGATTCGTGTAATAATGGTATGTTAGATGGTTGAAATTTGATATGAATTGATATATATGGTGAAAAGTCACGAATCAGGTGTCTTCAAAGCTATTTGAGTGGATTTTCGAAGGAAAATGAGTTAGAAGTGATCGGATCCCGAAAAGGGAGATTTAGAGGTGGATTCGACCAAGCAGGCACGTAGTTCGACCACGAAGGGGATGGTTCGACCAGCACCTATGGTCGAACTGATGGAGAAAAGCGCCAGAAGTGTCGTTCGACCACGACATTATTGTTCGACCAAGCCATTTGGTCGAACCGTAGTCGAACCAGAAGCCTAAAGAGATGCACCTGTAGTTCTGGTTGAATCCAGGACCCGCAACCAACTTACAGGTTGATTCAACCTGGAGTTCGACTAGGGGAGGATAGTTCGACTTGGCCTGTTGGTCGAACTGAAGCGCGGAAACTTACCATATTCGTATTTTTGCACTTTTAATGCATGTTTTCGCTCAAGAAACCCATCCAAGGCCTATAAGGAGAGTTTACAAGTATAAAAGAAGAGTTTTTGCAGGAGAAAAGACACTACATCATTCATCATCTATCCACCACTGAAACCCTACCATCATCCCAAGGAGTCGTTAAGAGAGGTTCGTCTGGAAGTCAAGTAAGATCATACCAATTAACCATGATTGTTCCTAGATCAATCATGGGCTAGAGCCACTCTCGTAATTCTAGGGTTATGAAAGTTTTATGAGTCAATTGAATTTCCATGTGTAAATTCCGTACAACACTACTTGTAGATTATTTTATATAAGATTGCGCTTTTTAAATTCATACTCACAGTCGTTTTGTGCATCATTAATTGTTATGTAGAGTCTGTAGAGTCTGAATACATATCTTGGTTATTGATTGAGTGTGTTCACTGCTGAGCAGGATTACATGTTATAATTCTAAGTGAAGGGATTCCGAAGTATTATTAGAACTATCTTATGTAAATACTTGTTAATTGAATATTATTCGGGTTAACAAGTAGGATAAAGAGTATAACGTCATAGTACCTATAAAGGGAGATCATATCGGGTTAGAGTACTAAGTACACGGGAAATAATTGATACTGATAGTACCTAGAAAGGGGGGGATATTCACACGTGTCATACGCATGTTTGCTTGTGTCTATAGAGTAAACTTGCATGGTTTAGTAATGCGTCCATAGACCACAAGGCAGAGTCTGACATCAACACATGGAAAGAAAATTAGTAAGTAAAACTGGATTACCCGACGAACTACCCAATTTCTTACTTGATCACAATCGTATTATCTCTATTGCTTTTTTATTTAATTTGCTATTAAAGTTATCTGTTATTTAGTTCATAACCATTCCAAACCAAATTGCCAACATAGTCTTAGTTAATTAGAATATAATTAAATTGATAATAATCCTTCCCTTAGGTTCGATAATCACTTGGTCGCCTATCGAGACTATAATTGATATCTTTCATACTTGGGGATTATTTTATGTGTTGAGAAAATGCTCATCAAGTTCTTGGCGTCATTGCTGGGGACGACATTAATTATTAATTTATTATTTCTAGTTTAATTGAGATTATATTTTTCTTGTCTTTAATTTCTAACACTTATTTTTCTTAGGTGTATGCTCACTAGATCGAAGACAGGTGAATTAGAGCCTTATAATCTGGAGATTGGAGTATCGTCGAGGAAGAAAAAGAAGAAAAAAAAGAACTAGAACGTAGACCCAACAGAGGCTCCTAACTTGGGAGTTGAAGTTGACGTGCTGAATTTGCAAACGATTGAAGCTGCAACCGAAGTTAATTTGAAGTAGAAGCAGTCAATATGGCAGCGGATCCTAATACACTTGCCATCCGTGAAGTATTTAAGAAGAACGGAGGAGGCAATGCGGGGCTGTTAGGAGCAAGAAGGACCGGTGCTGATTTTGACTTACACCCTGCTTTTATCAGCATGATTTAAAGGAGTCTCTTCTCTGGGGGAACCTTTGAAGATCCTCAGCAACATCTAAATAAGTTCCTTGGGTATGCAAGTACACAAAAAGATGCAGGAGCTTGATGAGAGTGTAAATTCACGTGTTTTGGGCTCTGATTTGCGTGAAAATAGAGTACGATATAGTCTTTTATTGAGACGAATCAGTACGTTTATGGAAAAAGTCACGAATCAGAGGGTACAAGGGCTATTTGAGTATATTTGTATAGAAAAACAGGTGAAAAAGGCTTGGAATTGGAAGACACGATTTTGGAGGCGAGATTAGAGTGTTGTTCGACCAAGATAGCCTGTTTGACCAACATCAGTTTGGTCGAACAGAGGGTGACAAGTCGAGTAGATTGCCAAAACCCGTCCAGAGAAGTAGCTCGACTTGGAGGTGTTGCTCGACCAACATCAGCTTGGTCGAGCAGATGAGAAGAAGTCGAACAAAATGTACAAAACTTACAGTGAGCTCGTTCGACTTGAAGGGCTTGCTTGACCAAGCATCAATGTGGTCGACCAAGAGCGTTTGGTCGAACAGAATGTCAAAATTGTCCAGAGAGCCATAAAAGAAGAGCTTTTGCAGGAGGAAAAGAGAACAGCATAATACAATAGATTGAATTGGAGAGAGGCCACAACAATACACAACCCCACAAGGGGGGATCACCCCCCAACCATCATCCACATCCATTCCTCCATCCATTCATCACTTTGAAGATTCGTCTGTGGAATCAAGAGGAGAACCAAGAGGAGAATTCAAGACGGAGAAGGATGCGACGACGCCCACATTTAGGATTTTATTCGTTTTCTAATTTATCTTATATTTTTTGGACATCCGGGTAAGATCTATCCAACATCCATGATTGTTCTTCGTAACATCATGGGCTAGAGTCTTTTTGGTAGAACTAGGGTTGTGAATGTTTTTCCCAATTAATTGAACTTTCGTGTGTAAACTCCGTACAACACTACTTGTGGATTTATTTTATATATGATTGTGTCTTTTTAATTCATACTCACGGTCGTTTTGTGCATCATTAACTGTTTTGTAGAGTCTGAATACATATCTTGGTTATTGATTGAGTGCGTTCACCGCTGAACAGGATTCCATATTATGATTCTAAGTGAGGGGACTCCGAAGCTTCATTAGAACTATCATATATGAATACTTATTAATTGAATTGAATTCGGGTTATTAAGTAGGATAAAGAGGATAATTTCATAGTACCTATAAAGGAAGATCATATCGGGTTAGAATACCAATTGGCCTGGAAAATAATTGATACTGATAGTACCTAGAAAGGGGGGTGAAGTTATATCTCTTGCTCCAAGGTTATTCACACGTGTTACATGCATGTTTACTTATGTTTATAGAGTATATATGCATGATTTAGTGATGCGTCTATATTCCACAAGGCAGATTCGGACATCAACACACGAAAGGGAGATTAATGAGTGAAATTGAATTATCCTAGAGCTACCTATTCTCCTACTTGATCTATTTTCGTATTCTTCGAGTGATATTTTATTTTATTTGTTATTTAAATTAATTGTTTAGTAGTTTACTAATTAAATCTCAAATCTTATTGTCATCTTATCTTAATTAATTTAATAAATAATTAAATTAATAATACGCCGTCCTTTGGGTTCGATAATTCACTTGGTCGCTTGCTTAAGCTGCAACTGATATCCTTAATACTTGGAGATTAATTTTGCGTGCAAAGAAAACGTGCATCAAGTTCTTGGCGCCGTTACCGGGGACAGCTGTTATTATTAGTTTATTATTTCTAGGTTATTAAGACTTTATTTGTGATTATTTAATTCTATCTAACCTTGAATTTTTCTGAGGTACTTGTGCATTAGAAAAAGTAGAGGAAGGAAAGAAATGAATAACACACAGTTCTAAACATGGCCGGAGCAAGGTAGAATCTGGATAATGTTACCATACGTGAAATTTTCACTAATTATGGAATTGGTAACATGGGGTTGATAGGAGCAAGGGGGAGATGATGATTTTGAGATACTTCCCGCTCTTATTAACATGGTAGCGAAAAATCCCTTTTCTGGAGTTTGCTTTGAAGATCCATATCAGCATCTCCGAAGATTCATTGATTATGCAAACACTCAAAAGGGTGCTGGAGCTAATGATAATGCTAGGCGGATCGCCCTATTCATGTTCTCTTTGATTGATAAAGCAGAAGCTTGATATGAGACTCTTGATGCCATAGACTGCACTACATGGGACCAACTGCAGCAGAAGTTCTTGGAGAGATACATGCCACCCTCAAGGATCTTAAGGATGAGGCAAGAGATCACCCGATTTGTTATGAATCAGGGTGAGAAATTTCATGAGGCGAGAGACAGGTTTAAAAAAATGCTCAGAAGGTGTCCACAGCATGAAATGTCAAAGGCTGAGTACATAAGCATCTTCTACTATGGTTTGGATTATGAGTCGTGTGTTCTTATTGATGCATCATCAGGAGGAGCGCTGTTATCAAAGACAACGCTTGAAGCAGAAAAGTTGTTCGAAGACATCTCTATGAATTCACGTGACTGGCCTACGAAGAGAGATAGAGGATTATATGTACTTGACAAGGTGGTGCAGGTTGAACATCAAGTGAAGCCGAATAGGGATGATGAGATCGTCTCAAGTTTAGCTAACATCAACAAACTACTAGAGTCCCAGCAGAGGCAGATTACAGAGTTGACACTAAGGGGATCTAGTATGCAGCAGCACGAAGTGAAGAGTGTTGAAGATACCTTCAATCGATACATGACTGAGAATGATGCAAGGATTGATTGTCTTGAGGATACCATGAATGTTGATCATGCAGATTTATCTAAGCAGTAGAAGGACCTTACTTCGATTATGGGGCATATGGCTGCGAATATGAATCAATTGACACAAAAGTTGGAGGATAATGCCATCACATTGAGGTCAGCACGCAGTACGAAGGTCCGATGATGCTGGCGAGTGGAATAGAAAAGAACAGTGAAGTTGCTCGACCAAACCAAGTCTGTTCGACCAGACCTGATGGTCGAATGGAGTTCAAGCAATGCAATGATATTGGAAGCTCGTGACAAGGCAGTTTGCTCAACCAGATGCCTTCCATTCGACCATGCTACCCAAGTCAAACGGAGGTCGAGCTAACTTTTAAAAATAGAATTACGATGCTCTGTTTTCAGGTGCACCGTTCGACTTGCACTCTTCCATTTGACCAGACCACCATGGTCGAACGAAGGTCGAACGACACATGGCGAATGAAAGCTCGCGATCAGGCACGCTGCTCGACCAAACTGCATCTGCTCGACTAATTTTTTTGGTCGAGCAGAGATCGAGCAACACAGTTCAATGTCCAATTCGATACCGAATGCTACGCCTGTTGTTCAGAATACTCCAGTACTACTACATGAGCAGAATACTGAGCTTATAGTAGAAAAAAGTGGGAAAGAGCGAAGAGGTTGAGAGCCGAGAAACTTAGATTGCATATGGATAATGAAGATGTGGTTTTCTCTCTTAATCATGCAATTATGATGCCCATGGAGACTCAATCCTGCAAGAGCATAGATGTGGTTTCTAACTTATTTAATCTTGATTTTAAAAGGACAGATGCTTTTGAATTTGAGTGGAAGATTTACAATGAGGTGTCTAGACAACCATGGGAGGAAGGAAATTCTAAGGATCATATACTTGTGACTAAGAAAGGTGAGGTGTTGAGTGTAGACAAGAAGAGGGAAAGAAAGTATTTGAAGGTCAGGATGCGAGAAGACCACCATCTGATCCAGTAGTTCAAAAGCGGTAATCCGTCGTGACTCTCTAACATTAAACATGAGCACCGGTTGGGGGCTTTCCCTTCCATTTTATTGCTTTATTATTTCTTTCGTGTGTGTAAGAAATTTTTATATTTAAGGTGCTTACTAATCGGCAATTATATCTCTTTTCAAACTTAGTTTCAACTTTCGTTTTTACTAAGTTTGAGGGGGTATGATGTTATTACCTCATTGAAGCACTAAGAGTATAATCTTTTCTTTGTAATGTTTGCTAGGGGAGTTGATTTTTTGCGATATGTTAAAACTTTAATCAGTTTTGATGTGTCGATTTTTTGCAATTTGCCTAGTGTTCAGTGGTGCTTCTAGTTTGTGGAGTCAATTAGATAGTCAATTGATTCTTTCTTATAGTTATCCTATTTTATTATGATGAATCATGTGATGATGAGTGTGCTTGACATGAATTCATGATATGAATGGGCTCTTATATTGATGCATGATAATTTGTTAATGGCAAGCATGTTCTATTTGTATTTGTAGTTCATAAGAAATTGATGTTGATTGCATTCTTTGAAGAGTGTTTAGGATTCTATTAACCTTGTGAGGATTTGAGCCTTTTGATCGTGCTATACGTATGATCGTTTATTCTTGAGAGTTATTTGTATACTCGTATTCTAGAACTTGACTTGGAGTCTTGTGTGAAATCTATAATTGATAGATACTAGGAAGTTATCTTAGGCCATTATCGTTGATCGAGTTACTTAGCCAAATATATCTTACCCTAGTATATAATTATCTTTGTAAGCCCTTTTGAGCCTTAAGCTTTTCTTTGGCAAGCCTTGATAATGAGTCGTTTACCTTTTGAGCCTTAAACACCAATTACTAGTAAGGAATGGAGGTAGACTAATGCTCGAGGAAACCTTGAAGTGGATTAGGAGGAGAGATTTGGTGAAAGCAAATTCAATAGACAAGAAGTTAAATCTTGTGAGGGATAGTGCCTGAAACTGGTATCCCAAATGATAGAGAGGGTAGTGCCCGAAACTGGTACCCTTATACTTGAAGAACACCAGAATTGGCGTGTTACTACGGAAAAGAAGTTGATCCAAGTAAAGATGGAGGAATGGTGCATGAACTAGATTGTTAAGGCAAAGAAGTGACGAATGGAGCAACTGAAAACAATATACCAAGGTAACTCTTTACTAGTAAAGTTAGTCACTTATCTATATTCTTCCACCTTAACCAAAGAGCCGACATTACATCCCTGAAGCAAGTCCTTTGTGATCCTAGTATTGAGTCGATTATAGATGGAGTTTTGAGACCTTTGACAAGCTTATGGTTACGCGAGTATATAAATTGAAATTGAGTGTTGATATCAACCATAAGGTGTATGTCTTTTATACTTGAGTGAGAGAGTAAATACTTACCCGTGAGCTAGATGACTTAGCACTCGTAGAAGTATTGTGATTGATTGATGTTTTTATGTGAATGAAAGGTATGATAGTTGCATGTTTTAAGATAATATAATTGCATGTGTTAGGATATGTTGTACCTTGTGATTTCACTCTCTGGATTTGTCTGATTTTCATTGCTTCGAGATGAGTAACATGTAAGTTTGGGGGTTTGATGAGAGTGTAAATTCATGTGTTTTGGGCTCTGATTTACGTGGAAATAGAGTACGATTTAGTCTTTTATTGAGACGAATCGGTACGTTTATGGGGAAAGTCACAAATCAGAGGGTACAAGGGATATTTGAGCATATTTATATAGGAAAATAGGTGAAAAAGGCTTGAAATTGGAAGACACGATTTTGGAGGCAATATTAGAGTGTTGTTTGACCAAGATAGCCTGTTCGACCAACATCAATTTGGTCGAATAGAGGGTGACAAGTCGAGCAGATTGTCGAAACCCATCCAGAGAAGTAGCTCGACTTGGAGGTGTTGCTCGACCAACATCGGCTTGGTTGAGCAGATGAGAAGAAGTCGAACAAATTGGACAAAGCGTACAGTGAGCTCATTCGACTTGAAGGGCTTGCTCGACCAAGCATCAATGTGGTCGAGCAAGAGCAGTTTGGTCGAACAGAATGCTAAAATCGTCCAGAGAACTTGCTCGACTAGTAGCTCCTTGTTCGACCACTAGTCTTGGTCAAATGGCGTGTCGCTAATGCTATTTATGGTAATTTCGGATGTCTTTTACCAAATTTGACTTGTGCTTCAAGCAAAGGCCCATCCTAAAGCCCATAAGGAGGTCCTATGAGTATAAAAGAAGAGCTTTCGCAGGAGGAAAAGACAACAACACAATACAATAGATTGAATTGGAGAGAGGCCACAACAATACACCACCCCACAAGGGGGGACCACCCCCCCAACCATCATCCACATCCTTTCCTCCATCCATCCATCACTTTGAAGATTCGCCTGTGGAATCAAGAGGAGAACCAAGAGGAGAATTCAAGATGGAGAAGGACACGACGACGCCCACATCTAGGATTTTATTCATTTTCTAATTTATCATATATTTTTTCAGACATCTGGGTAAGATCTATCCAACACCCATGATTATTTTTCATAACATCATGGGCTAGAGCCTTTTTGGTAGAACTAGGGTTGTGAAGGTTTTTACCAATTAATTGAACTTTCGTGTGTAAACTCCGTACAACACTACTTGTGGATTTATTTTATATATGATTGTGCCTTTTTAGTTCATACTCACGGTCGTTTTGTGCATCATTAACTGTTATGTAGAGTCCGAATACATATCTTGGTTATTGATTGAGTGCGTTCACCACTGAACCAGATTCCATATTTTGATTCTAAGTGAGGGGCCTCCGAAACCTCATTAGAACTATCATGTATGAATACTTATTAATTGAATTGAATTCGGGTTATTAAGTAGGATAAAGAGGATAATTTCATAGTACCTATAAAGGGAGATCATATCGGGTTAGAGTACCAATTGGCCAGGAAAATAATTGATACTGATAGTACCTAGAAAGGGGGTGAAGTTATATCTCTTGCTCTAAGGTTATTCACACGTGTTACACGCATGTTTACTTGTGTCTATAGAGTATATATGCGTGATTTAGTGATGCGTCTATATTCCACAAGGTAGAGTCGGACATCAACACACGAAAAGAAAATTAATGAGTGAAACTGGATTATCCTAGAGCTTCCTATTCTCCTACTTGATCTACTTTCGTATTCTCCGAGTGATATTTTATTTTATTTGTTATTTAAATTAATTGTTTAGTAGTTTACTTATTAAATCACAAATCTTATTGCCATCTTGTCTTAATTAATTTAATAAATAATTAAATTGATAATACGTCGTCCTTTGGGTTCGATAATTCATTTGGTCGCTTGCTTAAGCTGCAACTGATATCCTTAATACTTGGGGATTAATTTTGCGTGCAAAGAAAACGCGCATCAGAGCTCATGAGGATGCGAGGAAGATCATATTGTTTAAGTTCTCGCTGAATGAAAAAGAGAGAGATTGGTTCGATAATCTTGATGCTGCTGAATGTGATACATGAGAGAAGTTGAAAGTCAAATTCTTAGAGCGATACATGCCACATTCAAAGGTGTTCAAGATAAAGCAAGAAATCAATCAATTTGCTATCCATGGTAATGAGAAGTTTCATGAAGCTTGGGACAGATACAAGGACATGCTTCAGAAGTGTCCACAACATGGGCTATCTAAAGCTCAATACAATAGTATTTTCTACAATGGGTTGGATTGCGATTCTCGTGTGTTACTTGATGCTTCTTCTAATGGAGCATTACTTACGAAGTCACCCATTGAGGCCGAGTAGCTTTTTGAGGATATTTCGATGAATTCAAGAGATTGGCCGACTAATAGAGTGAGAGGCACTTATGTTCTTGGTAAAGTAGCACAGGTTGAGCATACTATGGTGAAGTCGGGAAGAGATGATAAGATCGTCTCCAGCATGACTAATATTAGCAAGCTCCTAGAGTCTCAACAAAAATAGATCACATATATATCTCAGATTAGTACCAATGATGCAGCTGGATGGTGGCTATGAAGGAGCTAGCTAAGAGGAGATCATATCGGGTTAGAATACCAATTAGCCAGGAAAATAATTGATACTGATAGTACCTAGAAAGGGGGGTGAAGTTATATCTCTTGCTCCAAGGTTATTCACACGTGTTACACGCATGTTTACTTATGTCTATAGAGTATATATGCATGATTTAGTGATGCGTCTATATTCCACAAGGCAGAGTCGGACATCAACACACGAAAGGGAGATTAATGAGTGAAACTGAATTATCCTAGAGCTATCTATTCTCCTACTTGATCTATTTTCGTATTCTTCGAGTGATATTTTATTTTATTTGTTATTTAAATTAATTGTTTAGTAGTTTACTAATTAAATCTCAAATCTTACTGCCATCTTGTCTTAATTAATTTAATAAATAATTAATTAATAATACGCCATCCTTTGGGTTCGATAATTCACTTGGTCGCTTGCTTAAGTTGCAACTGATATCCTTAATACTTGGAGATTAATTTTGCGTGCAAAGAAAACGCGCATCAAGTTCTTGGCGCCATTGCCGGGGATGGCTATTATTATTAGTTTATTATTTCTAGGTTATTAAGACTTTATTTGTGATTATTTAATTCTATCTAACCTTGAATTTTTCTGAGGTACTTGTGCATTAGAAAAAGTAGAGGAAGGAAAGAAATGAATAACACACAGTTCTAAACATGGCCGGAGCAAGGCAGAATCCGGATAATGTTACCATACATGAAATTTTTACTAATTATGGAATTGGTAACATGGGGTTGATAGGGGCAAGGGGAGAGATGATGATTTTGAGATACTTCCCGCTCTTATTAACATGGTAGAGAAGAATCCCTTTTCTGGAGTTTGCTTTGAAGATCCATATCAGCATCTCCGAAGATTCATTGATTATGCAAACACTCAAAAGGGTGCTGGAGCTAAAGATAATGCTAGGCGGATCGCCCTATTCAAGTTCTCTTTGATTGATAAAGCAGAAGCTTGGTATGACACTCTTGATGCCATAGACTGCACTACATGGGACCAACTGCAGCAGAAGTTCTTGGAGAGATACATGCCACCCTCAAGGATCTTAAGGATGAGGCAAGAGATCACCCGATTTGTTATGAATCAGGGTGAGAAATTTCATGAGGCATGAGACAGGTTTAAAAAATGCTCAGAAGGTGTCCACATCATGAAATGTATAAGGCTGAGTACATAAGCATCTTGTACTATGGTTTGGATTGTGAGTCGCGTGTTCTTATTGATGCATCATCAGGAGGAGCGTTGTTATCAAAGACAGCACTTGAAGCAGAAAAGTTATTCGAAAACATCTCTATGAATTCACGTGACTGGCCTACGAAGAGAGATAGAGGATTATATGCACTTGGCAAGATGGTGTAGGTTGAACATCAAGTGAAGCCGAATAGGGATGATGAGATCGTCTCTAGTTTAGCTAACATCAACAAGCTACTAGAGTCCCAGCAGAGGCAGATTACAGAGTTGACACTAAGGGGATCTAGTATGCAGCAGCACGAAGTGAAGAGTGTTGAAGATACCTTCAATCAATACATGACTGAGAATGATGCAAGGATTGATTGTCTTGAGGATACCATGAATGTTGATCATGCAGATTTATCTAAGCAGTAGAAGGACCTTACTTCGATTATGGGGCATATGGCTGAGAATGTGAATCAATTGACACAAAAATTGGAGGATAATGCCATCACATTGAGGTCAGCATGCAGTACGAAGGTGCGATGATGCTGGCGAGTGGAATAGAAAAGAACAGTGAAGTTGCTCAACCAAACCAAGTCTGTTCGACCAGACCTGATGGTCGAATGGAGTTCAAGCAATGCAATGATATTGGAAGCTCGCGACAAGGCAGTTTGCTCAACCAGATGCCTTCCATTCGACCATGCTACCCAAGTCAAACAGAGGTCGAGCAAACTTTGGAAAAATAGAATTATGATGCTCTGTTTTCAAGTGCACCTTGTGACTTGCACTCTTCTATTCGACCAGACCACCATGGTTGAACGAAGATCGAATGACACATGGCGAATGAAAGCTCGCGATCAGGCACACTGCTCGACCAAACTGCATCTGCTCGACCAGTTTTTTTGGTCGAGCAGAGGTCGAGCAACACAGTTCAATGTTCGATTCGATACCGAATGCTACGCCTGTTGTTCAAAATACTCCAGTACCATTACATGAGCAGAATACTGAGCTTATAGTAGAAAAGAAGTGGGAAAGAGCGAAGAGGTTGAGAGCCGAGAAACTTAGACTGCAGATGGATAATAAAGATGTGGTTTTTCTCTCTTAATCATGCAATTAAGATGCCCATGGAGACTCAATCACGCAAGAGCATAGTTGTGGTTTCTAACTTGTTTAATCTTGATTTTAAAAGGATAGATGATTTTGAATTTGAGTGGAAGATTTACAATGAGGTGTCTAGACAACCATGGGAGGATGGAAATTCCAAGGATCATATACTTGTGACTAAGAAAGGTGAGGTGTTGAGTGTAGACAAGAAGAGGGAAAGAAAGTATTTGAAGGTGAGGATGCGAGAAGACCACCATCTGATCCAGTAGTTCAAAAGCGGTAATCCGTCGTGACTCTTTGACGTTAAACATGAGCATCGGTTGGGGGCTTTCACTTCCATTTTGTTGCTTTATTATTTCTTTCGTGTGTGTAAGAAATTTTTATATTTAAGGTGCTTACTAATCGGCAATTACATCTCTTTTCAAATAGTTTCAACTTATGTTTTTACTAAGTTTCAGGGGGTATGATGTTATTACCTCATTGAAGCACTAAGAGTATAATCTTTTCTTTGTAATGTTTGCTAGGGGAGTTGATTTTTTGCGATATGTTAAAACTTTAATCAGTTTTGATGTGTCGATTTTTTGCAATTTGCCTAGTGTTCAGTGGTGTTTCTAGTTTGTGGAGTCAATTAGATAATCAATTGATTCTTTCTTATAGTTCTCCTATTTTATTATGATGAATCATGTGATGATGAGTGTGCTTGACATGAATTCATGATATGAATGGGCTCTTATATTGATGCATGCTAATTTGTTAATGGCAAGCATGTTCTATTTGTACTTGTAGTTCATAAGAAATTGATGTTGATTGCATGCTTTGAAGAGTGTTTAGAATTCTATTAACCTTGTGAGTATTTGAGCCTTTTGATCGTGCTATACGCATGATCGTTTATTCTTGAGAGTCATCTGTATACTCGTATTCTAGAACTTGACTTGGAGTCTTGTGTGAAATCTATAATTGATAGATACTAGGAAGTTATCTTAGGCCATTATTGTTGATCGAGTTACTTAGCCAAATATATCTTACCCTAGTATATAATTATCTTTATAAGCCCTTTTGAGCCTTAAGCTTTTCTTTGGCAAGCCTTGATAATGAGTCGTTTACCTTTTGAGCCTTAAACACCAATTACTAGTAAAGAATGGAGGTAGACTAATGCTCGAG
>CM043007.1:10986803-10989303 GCA_023678885.1 Pogostemon cablin | reverse complement strand
ACGCCGGAATAGGGTTATATATAATCTCAAAGGGTCATTCAAGCGTATCTAAATAGATACTATGTTTACATATGGGTCCCTATGTCGTTCCATTTAGGATTAGGAATAGGCGTAATCAGACCTATTTTTCCCCACATCTCTCGTTATTTTTGGGACCCTATTCACCTCTTTGAGCTTCTATTGAATCGAGAAATCAAATAGGTTTGATTGGCCATCTTTTTTATATATACAATATATACATAAGGCATTCTCCGGATAATTCAAATCGAAGTAATTGGATGTCCAACTTGGGCTTATATGACCGATTGATAGAAATACTCCACCCTTGTCATATATTCCATACATCACACTAGATAGATATCATATTCATGGAATAGGATGCTTTCAAGAAGCCTTGGTGGTGAAATGGTAGACACGCGAGACATAAAATCTCATGCTAAAGAGAATAATATTGAGAATGCTCATTGAATAAGTAATTTAATAAGAGAACTCGGATCGAATCGGTATTGATATGCCGACCTGCACCCACCCTAGAGTATATGATTCAACAGGAATCACACAAGGGTAGATTAGAAACCTCTGGTAAAATGCCCGCACGTCACCCAGTGGATAAAGTACATTACATAGTCCAGGGATTGGCGACTTACCCATTCAGTGACTTTGGCACTGGACGTTCCCTAAAGGGATACTGTCGGGTCGGGTCAATTCAATAATAGACGCCTGTTGGCATTCCACCCTTCCATCTCCTTTCAGGGCCTATTCGAAAGAGAATCCAGTCCTTTTGGTCGTGAATATCTGAACTGGTTGTTCGCTATTCAAGAATTCTTGTTTGGGCAGTTCATACCATCCATACATAGTGTTTTGATCTAAGATTTCAATTCTTCCGTGTTTCAGCAATAACATATTGTTCCATGGAGCTAAGGTCCAAAATGTGGAAGAAAGAAGCGTTTACACCACTCTACCATCCAGTCAATTTTGTTCCACTGAATCCCTCTTTCATAGCCACATATCTTTCTTGCTAAGGAATGGGAAATCTTTCTCCTGGTCCATGAATCCAATTTTCATTTCATGCGGGAAAAGCCATATTTTTCTTAACAATGTCTTTGTCATTTGATCCAATAGCGTTCAGTTAGATAGGAACAGAGTTGATAAATACTGATAACTCTCGAATAGAGTATTAGAACAGAAAGATCCATTAGATAATGAACTATGGGTTCTAAGCCATCTCTGATGATTAATCAACAATTCGAAGTGCTTTTCTTGTGTATTCTTGGTAAACCAGTGTATATATATAGATGTAGGAGGATCCATTTGGGAAGTAAGAAACACCTTTGACATCTCTTCATCTGCAAATAATTCTCGATGTGAAAACACAGAACCAGGGGGCTGATCTTTGAATAGGAAAAAGAGTAGATCCGCAGGGTCCCAAATGAATTAGCTTATTTGAAAAAGGCCTTGTTCCTTGGAAGATCTATCTCGTGTCTGGTACTGCATGGTTCCACTCTGCAAGAACTCATAATAATTCTCTTGAAGCTCAGCCTCTTCATCATAAATGATTCGCTTGCCCCGAAATGACCTGGACCAATAGGAAAATCCCAACTCATTGGGTCTTTCGATACATCAAATAGAAAGCCCCAAGGGTGCCATATTCCAGTAGCCTAAACTATGTGATTGAATAAATCCTCCTCTATCTGTTGCGGGTTAAGGGCTCCTTCCCCCTTCCCTTCTTCAAACTCCGATTCGTATTTTTCATAGAGAAATCTCTGATCAAAGATAGAAAAAGATCCATTTTGTATCATATCTAAGGGATTTCTCAGTTTGGGCCAAAGAAACAATGCAACTCGATCATTATCAAATGGACTGCAATCTATTTCTGTCCGTGAAGATCCCACCAGAGCGCCTTCTACTTCTAATAGGCCATGAACTATATCCGAATCATTCTCAACGAGTCCATAAGAAGTGATCCCATTTTTTTCATCGGGTCCGGGTAGAGACCAAAGATCTTGAGCGACCGATCTAGCAGAGCAACTCAAAAGATAAAGAAGTATCGTTAATTTCTTCATGCTCGTTCCAAGTTTGAAGTACCATTTGTACAAATAAAAATCCCCTTCGTTACATGATTTCTTCTTCATATAGATAGATATAGGATCTATTACTTAGAAGTACATTTTGTGCTACATCCCTTCCTATCTGATAGAAAGGGATCCCATGATCCTGAACCGATCTTACATTGGATCGCAAATTCCAAGTTTGTCTATGAAGAGCGGATCTAATTGTATTAGTATCTATAATTGATTTCTTATGTGTAATATTAATCGATAGGGCCTCATTGGTAAGTGCTACAAGATCTCTTGCATTGGAACTAGTATGGAATATTTTCTTTTCCAAGTGAAATCCCCTAGTATATGAAAGAGTGTATAAGTGCTTTCGTTGCTGTGGAATAAGAAGCCTTCGTATCTTAATGCATGTAGAGAGATGGTTCACTAATAGACTGAGGGAT
>CM043007.1:10981803-10984303 GCA_023678885.1 Pogostemon cablin | reverse complement strand
AGACCAATCAATCAAATATTGATTAATACGTAATCGATCGAACACTATTTGAAAATGGCTCTTCTGCTCATAAATGAAATGTTCCAAATGTTTCTGGAAATTCTTGCTCCCGTTGGACCATTTGTATCTATATGCATCAGGAGCCTGATTCATGGATCTCTCGGTTCGAGAAATTAAGATAAAAGGATCGAACCGTTTCTTCTGACTCTTTTTAAAATTCGATAAATGTTGGTTGATCATATATTTCATTATAGTTCTATGATTTAGAGTATCTTTTCCTATTTGATCCCTTTGAATTCCATATTCGAAGTTGCGATCGAATCGATTCATTAAAAAGAATTGATTCAATAAATTTCTTGTGTACCCATAGGTACTATATTGGATTTGAATCAGATTTTGGATCAATCTATATTGATTGACTGCCTCCATTATGTTGTTGCTAGCAAATACCACTTTTTTTGGTTTTGGATCTTCCAAATCATTCCCACAGGAAATTCGAACCCATTTTTTTCTGATCCTTCGAGAAAAAGATTCATTCTCTTCATAAAAAATAGGAGGTAGAACCAATAAAAATTTCTTTTTCTATTCATCCCTGGCCTCATTCAAGAATTGTTTTTGATCCAATCCGTAGGAATCAATAGAAAAGGCAAATCCCTTATGATACACCAGATCCGGCTCGATTATTGATAGAGTGAATAGATCTGCCATTTCTTAAAATCCCTCTTCTGATTCAAAATCGTGGTGTGACATGTATCCTTCCATATTCCGGCCATGGAATAGATGAGATAAATAAAAAAATGGATTTTTGTTCAAGAATGAAATTTTATTGGAATTGTCCATATCCGGTTCATCCTTCAGAACCCTATCACACCCTGGATCTGATGAAATAGGATGAATTGAGACAGTATTTTGTAAATACGTAATTATCTTGAATATATTAACCAGTTCTTTACTTTTCGATCGCTTAGGAGGGACAAAAGAAAGATCTTGTTGTTTCTTCAATAATTTCGGATCTCTAGTGGATCTCTCAGTAGGATTCGAACCCAGATGAAGTTCTGACCATCTATTAGAGAAAAAAAATGAACCGATCTTGTAGGATTCCCAATAAATTCTTGGATTTCTTCCAGAAGCAGATGATTAATCATCTACTTCTCACGTTTTGTGAATAGTCGGGACATTGAGGAATATCCAGAAAGGCATTTCGGGAATCAATCTGATTCTATCCCTGTTCATTCAGTTTGAAGAAAAGAAGGATCCCAAAGAATCGATCTTTCTTTTAATGGTTGAATATCTCTTTGATTGATCAATGTGTGATATTTCGAATCCTCATTACTAATGGAATCCAAATAATCTCTGGTTTGATCAGAAGATCCTTTCAGTTGGCTAGAATCCGTTACTTGAACGAAACTAGATCTTGTGGAATCATATTGAATATTTGACGATACATTCCGTACCTTTCTAAAAAACCGATCCTTGTTTACCAACCACGCATTGTCTAACTAAATCCAATCCTCTCTCGATACGTTCCTCAAAAAATCCAATTCGTGCGGATTCTTGTCCCAACTAACGAAGAGATCTTGGCGAAATTGCCACATATGAAATTGAGCACAATTTTGCAAAGAAATAGCCCACTTGTTTCTCGAGAGGGGATGGGAAACATGCTCAATATCATTTGATTGAATAGTTGACCCAGCCCTTTATTGTTTGAAGAAACCCTCCACTTCAATTGGTATTTTTTCATGAAAAGCAGACATGAGATAAGAAATCTAGTGTTTCACTAAGATTTCGAATAGCGGTCCCGAATTCAAGTTGATTCTATTTTGCCTCTTTCTTAGAGAAAGACGATCAAACAATTCCTAATCATGGTCCTTGCGAATCGGATCATCCATATAATATACAAAAAGAAACTCCAGATATTTGAGATCTTTCTCTTTGAATAAGATCTCAATTCCAGTGACGGTTTCATTAGATATCTTATAACTAGAATCCCTCTTTTTTCTAATCCAGTTCCTCCACCACCACAAACCCCAGTTAGATTCAGGCATGCTACACTTTTTAGTTATTGGGAGAACCCAAGTACTCTCTTTCGGATTCAGGAAACAACTCTCAGAGATCTTTTTTCCCTTTGGAAGATACAGGAGCGAAACAATCAACCTATTGATATTGGAAGACCCAATCGATTCTTCCAATGTATCATTTCTGGGTCCAATGGAATTCATAGGTATAGGAAGAAGCCCACTCAAATAGAGATTTTTACTTTCGACCATATTTCAATTGTTAATATGATATATAAGGACCGCTACTACAAATAGTAGTACACCCTTGATCGTGAAATATCGATTACTTGTTGAACCTTGTGAATTGCGTGAAAGTAGGATACTCAAAATTTGGTGGTCCAGGAGTTTTAGAAAACGTTCTTGGTGGAAAAAATAAGTATAAAAGACCACACTGAATTGAATTGGGTCCATGAATCTGAGAAATCTTGATCTCTCTCAATTCA
>CM043007.1:10911803-10976803 GCA_023678885.1 Pogostemon cablin | reverse complement strand
TCGTTTTGTGCATCATTAACTGTTATGTAGAGTTTGAATACATATCTTGGTTATTGATTGAGTGCGTTCACTGCTGAGCAGGATTCCATGTTATGATTCTAAGTGAGGAGACTCCGAAGCTTCATTAGAACTATCATATATGAATACTTATTAATTGAATTGAATTCGGGTTAATAAGTAGGATAAAGAAGATAATTTCATAGTACCTATAAAGGGAGATCATATCGGGTTATAGTACCAATCCTAGGGGGAAATAATTGATACTGATAGTACCTAGAAAGGGGGGTGAATTATATCTCTTGCTCCGAGGTTATTCACACATGTTACACGCATATTTACTTATGTTTATAGAGTAGATATGCATGGTTTAGTGATGCGTCCATATTCAACAAGGCAGAGTCGGACATTGACACATGGAAGGGAAGTTAATTAGTGAAACTGGATTATCCTAGAGCTACCTATTCTCCTACTTGATCAACTTTCGTATCCTTCGAGTGATAGTTTATTTTATTTATTATTTAATTTCCAGCATATTAGTTGTTAGATAACCATTAAAACGTAATTGCCTTGTCTTAATTAATTTAGATAATAATTAAATTGATAATACGTCGTCCCTTGGGTTCGATATTCACTTGGTCACCTTTCGAGACTACAATTGATATCCTTCATAGTTGGGGATTAATTGTGTGTTGAGAAAACACCCATCAACATCATTTTCTTTCTTAGAAAGACTTTCAAAACAAAAGTGGAATCACTACAAGAAACTGTCGGAATACCGATGGAAATACCGACAAATAAAATTAGTCGATAATTGCCGACGGAATACCAACGGATTACCGACAAATTAGCAAAATAAGTCAATTTGGGCGGAAAAAATAATTAAAAGTATTTAGTGATGGATTTACTTACGGATTGCCGACATAATTTGTGACGGAATTCAAATCCGTCGTTATTTTCGTCGCAATTTTATAATTTCCCGAAAATTTACCGAAGAAAAAATTTTGTCGTGAAATATATAATGAGAAAATTTTCTATTAAAGAAGTTACCGACGGTTTAGAATCTGTCCGTAAAATTTATACTCCCTCCGTTCCGGGTATTTTTATCCATTTGTACGGGTACGGAGATTAAGACGTTTTACTTTTTTAATATATAATGTAAGAGAAAGTAGGGATAAATTAGTAATTTAAAAAGAAAAAGTGAATAAAGTTATTGAAAATGATGAATAAAGTGTAAAAAAGTAATTAAAGTTGTTGGGATTGTAAAAGGTATGCAATAAAGTATTATGTATTTTTGCCAAAAATGGAATGAGTAAAAATACGTGGGACACTCCAAAATGAAAAATGGGTAAAAATAGGTGGGACGGAGGGAGTACTATAAATTTTAGTACATTACCGACGATTAATATTCGCCGCAAAGAAAAAATTTAAAATAATTTTATTTTGAAATTCCCGATGGAATAAAATCCATCGGTAAATAAAGCCATTTTATATCTTAATAAAATATTTTAACAACGGAAATAATCCGTCGGTAATGTATTAGAATTTTTTAATTATGTAAATTTATCAGGTAAATGGGTTCACATATTTTTAATTATTTTTTATAATTAAATTAATAATTACCGACGAATTATATCCGTCCGTAAATTTAAGTTTACTAAAATTAGGGATTTCATTCGCTCCCAAGTTCTAATTTCATTCTTCACTCCCGATTTCAACCTCCCGCGGTGCCATTCAGTCAATACTGTCGCTGATTACTCTCGCCACTGGGACTCCGCTGGTCATTCTCGCCACTGCTACTGCCGTCGGTCACTCTCATCGTCGTTATCGCTGCCGGTCACAGTCGCTGCTGCTCTGGCCACGATCGATTTTAACAGCGCTGAAAGGCTTGTAATCTCTTCTCTTTCATAGCATCCGTTCAATATTCCCGCTCACTGCCACCGTCCTCCCAACGTCGACCACAGGTGACTCACGACGCCAGCGTGTTTTTCTTCTTTATCCACCTCAATCTGTATTACATTATGGTAAGTCACTCCTACTGCTTTCTAAAGATACTAATTCTGATTTTTCAGTGGAAGTTGCCTTGCCTTTCCTCTATGACTGGCCCTCTCTCTCTTGCCGGTTCAATTTCACCCCTTTTCACTCTCTGTCGTTTAATTTTTTATGATGTTCTGTTGTTAATTGTATGTATACTTGTCTTTGTGGATGGTGTTTGTTTTGATTTACTAGCATTTTTATATTGTTTGTCTTTGTGGACGGTGCTTGTGCATGTATGAATACTTGTCTTTGTGGATGATGTTACTACCTCTTTTAGCTGATGTTTTATTATTTCTATCTCTCATTCTCAAAGGAATGAGAATGTTGTTGCTTATTTTTTATGAATCAAATGTGCGTCTATTTGCTTTAAAGAAAGAACTTAATAAGACTGGAATATGCTTTATTGAGTTTTATTAAACAATTTGAGGAACTCTATGATATATCAAGTGACAGCATTTTAGAGCCTACTTCAATTTATCCCCTTTTAGATAAGATCTAATTCTGAATTTATCCTGGAAATGGAAACCACTCTAAGTTCGTCTTTTATGCTACTAAATTCACAAATGTGCGTCTACTATCCATCATAAATTGCACACCTCCTATGTAAGAAGCCAACTTATTTTTCTTGGGAAGCTTTGTGAGCTAAGATGTAATTATTGCAGGTGATACCTGGCATAGGATTTGCTTTCTATGTTTTCTTTATACCTTTTGTGGGGAATGAATTGTTACAGTACATAGTGATGGGAATTTACACTCCTGTTGTAAGCACACTAGCTTCGTTTCTTTAAGATTCATATTATATTTTGATTCGTTACCTCCCTTTTTCAGCTTTGAAGAAGATGAGACCTGTGCTTTCTATTCTTGTCTCTTTCTTCTTTCTAATTATATCTACTTTATTTTATTAAATTCATATTTCCTGTGTGATTCATGAGTTTTTGATTGATTTTGTTTTCTCAATTTTGCAAGTTCTCTGGTAAATGCGTTTGTGATCTTGTTGGAAAAAGCATCACAATCACTTTGTTGGCAAAGAAAATTAATGTGTTTGTCCTCTAGCATATTATTGTGTCGTAAACAAAGAGAGCCACAAGTTTCAATCTTAAAAATTATGCAATTCTGCTTGCAAGATTGATGTTTTCTATTGCTTTTATTATCCTTTGACTTAATCTTATCTGAATTTTTTTGATAGTATTCATTGCATATTATTTAACATTCTTGTATTGCGGATTCTCAGGTTCATAAAGTCATTGTATATGCACATATTGTCCATGCTTAGAAAGAAAAAGTAGCTGCAACAAATTATCCCACACAACATTTTAGTGACCGGCAACGAAGAGGTAATTCACCATGTTAACGTTCAACATATTATGTTCTTGAAATATACCACCTTCAGTTTTCTATGTTGTGCTATACATGTGACAGACCTAACATTTTCTTTTAAGTATGATTAGTAATAGTCTGTGGCATAATTGGTGGTTGTTAATTGAAATTGTTTAGCAATTAACTTTGTATACGTGTATCTCTAATTGAAAGTATTTTGAGTATTTAGCTAATGCAAAATAATTTACTTGGTGCTCTTAAATTATATTTTAATTCAAAGTTAATTTAATGAAACGAAGTCATTATGCACACTTCCGTTGAATCGAAACTGTGTCTTTTTGTCCTATTAGGTTTCTTTGGACATATTTTTCAACTTGCACAAGCAACTTGTGTCTGCAGGCACATTAATTTATAAAGCTAACTTATGTAAGCATTGGGCATAGGAGCACACTCAACAAACATCATAAGAACACCTTATATGTATCACCATTTGAACCAACAAGCACTGGGCGTAATTGGCGTCTAGAGTGCCTAAACCCTGAATTGTGATACAACGTACAACCTGTGTATACCAACTTAACCAAATTCAAGGTAAAACATAAACCGCTTTGCTTTGTTATGAACCCAAGTTCTCCACTTAAAGACTGTGGCACCTTAATTAGCAATAATGTAACATGATTGTATATTATCATTGCATGAAAATCTGCTTAACTCATGGATATTCATATTCAATATCCCTGCAAAAATATTTATTCCTAATTAATTTGTAGCACTAAGTTATTTTATATAGAGAAGCATTAAAAGCTGCAGGGAAAAATGATGCATGGAAATGGTAGGATTTATGATCTATTAAGGATTAATTAGGAAAAGAAACTTGTTTAGGTAATAGTGTGACTTTCTTTGATCGCATATTTATATCTTTACTATCACACTAATCATTTATATTTTTCAGATAATTCAACTGGAGCCAAATATGTTCAGAAGGCTTAGTTCTTGGAGATGTTGAGCTTTGACTTTGAAAGTAAAAGGTGGAGGCTACCTTCTTGGAATGAGGAACTAACTAAACGTGAATTAGATTTGCTTCTGGAACATACGAAGGCTTAGTTATTTTTGTGTTTCAATTTTTTGCATTACTTTGTATTTCAATTTTTTGTATTACTTTGAATTTGAGATTGTGGAGACTTTAAAATTTAAATATTATATTAGATGAAAATTTAATATTAGGTGGTATTTTAAATTTTAATTTAAATATTTAATTTTTTTCACAGGTATTAATATTAAATTTTCAAATATATTAATAAAATATATAAAAATTAACGATGTTAAATTAAAAAAATTCATATAGAAATACCGACGGATTTTTTCGTCGGTAATGTATTTTTATTTTGCGACGAAAAAATTCGTCGCTAATTACCGACGGAAAATTTTGTCGGTAAAATCGTCACTAATTAATGATATCTGACGAATTGACGTTGCATGATTACCGACAGATAATTTATTTACTGACGCTCAAAATCCATCGGTGATTACTGATGGAATTTAATTTCCGTCGCTAATAAATTACCGCCCATGAAAATAGCGACAACACTATTTTCGTCGGTAATCCGTCGATAAATAATTTACCGATGGATTTTTTCTATTTTACCGACGGAAAATTTCCATCGATAATTTGACAGTTTTTTGTAGTGAATACTCAGTTGATTTAGCCCTTATTACATTACATACTACATCAACATTTCAGAATAGCGAAAATCCAATTTGGATCTTTTTCCCTCTCCATCCATTTTTTTTTACGAAAAAATGGGATATTTTCAAGATTTCATAATTTTTCTTTATGATTCGCCAGATCATTTTTATCAATGATATCTAAATACCAAATCTGACTTCTACATACTCCTCGCAAAGTGTAAGAGGTTTTTTGAAGGTCAAAAGAAGTAAGTCTTCTTCCGACATAAGAAATTCTTCTAAAAATTCCGAACCTAATCTTTTCAAAAAAGCACGTACAGTACTTTTGTGTTTTCGAGCTAAAGTCCTAGCGCAAGAAAGTTGAAGTATATACTTTATTCGATACAAACTCTTTTTTTTGGAAGATCCGCTATGATAATAAGAAATTTTTCTGCATATACGCCCAAATCGGTCAATAATATTAGAATCTGATAAATTAGCCCGAGCCGACTTACTAATGGGATGCCCCAATATGTTACAAAATTTTGCTTTAGCCAATGACGCAACCAGAGGAATAATTAGAAATGCATTTTCTAGAATTTTACTCCATACTACGGAAGGGTTGATTCGCATGCTTGAAAGATAGCCCAAAAACTCAAGGGAATGCTTGGATAATGGGTTTATATAAATCCTTGTTGGATGAAACCACAAGGAAAAATGCCATTGCCAAAAAGTGACAAGATATAATTTTCATTTATTCGTGAAAGGTTCCTTAACCAACTGATGAGTGTGTAAATTCACAAGTTTGGCATCATGTGTTGTGCTAGTTTTGGAGAGTTTTGAGGTAGAAATAGGTGAAAAACCTATATATATTGTGAATTACCATGAATCAGGTGTTAGTGGAGCTATTTAAGTGGTTTTCATAGAAAAAATGAAGTGGAAGTGCTAAGAATCTAAGAGACGAAGTCGAGACCACGCGAACCGCCAAGGAAAGAGTAGGGTCGACCTGGTTGGAGGAGGGTTCGACCTCTCCTACAGGTCGAACCAGCATTGCGAAACAGCAGAAGAGGGGTTCGACCATGACTCAAGGGGTTCGACCTGTTTGATCAGGTCGAACCATGGTCGAACCAGTTCGCGAGGAGAGGGGTTCGACCACGACGTTAGGGTTCGACCTGACAGTTGGTCGAACCAGGAGCGGAAATTGTCCAGTAGCGTGGTTCGACCTGAGGTTCAACCTGTGAGGGAGTGGTTCAACCTGTACAAGAGGTCGAACAAAGTGCAGAATGTGTCCAGTAGCAGGGTTCGACCTGGGGTTCGACCTGTTGGCCAGTGGTTCGACCTGTTTGACGAGGTCGAACCAAAATGCAGAAACTTACCTTATCCAGATTTTCGAGGCCAAAATGCGTGGGATCACTTGAAAAGCCCATTCCAAGCCCTAGAGACGTGATTACAAGTATAAAAGGAGGCTCATGCAGTCAAGGAAGAAGTCCAAGCACGAAGAGCTTAAGATCGTGAATCATAAGAGGAGTGAAGAGAAGAGATTGGTGATCCATCCGGAGGGCTGAGACAGAGGTGTAGCTGGAGATTCAAGTAAGATCAGTCCATGTAACCATGATTGCTCCTAGATCAATCATGGGCTAGAGCCACTTCGATAGTTCTAGGGTTATGAAGGTTTCATGAGTTAAATTTGTATTTCGTGTGTATACTCCGTACAACACTACTTGTGGTTTAGTTCATATAAGATTGCACGTTTTTAATCCATACTCATAGTTGTTTTGTGCATCAATAATCGTTGTGTAGAGTCTGAATGCATAACATGGTTATTGGTTGAGTGCGTTCACTAATGAGCAGGGTTTATTATTATAATTCTAAGTGAAGGGATTCCGAAGTCTTATTAGAACTGTCTTATATGAATGTTTGTTAATTGAAATGAATTCGGGTTAACAAGTAGGATAAAGAGTATAACTTTATAGTACCTAAAAAGAGAGATCAAATCGGGTTAGAGTACTAAGTGCACGGGAAATAATTGATTATGATAGTACCTAGAAAGGGAGGTAAAGTATACGTCTTGCTCTGAGGATATTTACACGTGTCAAAAGCTTATCTATTTGTGTCTATAGAATGGATTTGTATGGTCTAGTGATACGTCCATAAATTATAAGGCAGAGTCGGACATCGACACACGAAAGTACGAATTAACGAAGGAAACTGGATGGCCTGACGAACTACCTATCATCTTATTTGATCACAACTATTATTTTTTTGTTCTTGTTATTTAATTGCTATTTCAATTATTACTTAGTTTACAAACCAACAAATTACAATTCTCAATATAGTCATAATTGCTAGAAAGTAACTAAAGTGATATTTATCCGTCCCGTGGATTTGATATTTAACTTGGTCACCTTCGAAACTACAATTGATATCCTTCATACTTGGGGATTAATTGTGTGTTGAGAAAATGCTCATCAAGTTTTTGGCGCTGTCGCCAGGGACGGCTTAAAATATCTTTTTGTTATTTCTAGTTTGTTAAGGCTATTTTTCTTATTTTGTTGTTTTAATTCTAGTTCTTTTTAGGTGCATGCTCACGAGATCAAAGAAAGGTGAACTTGAACCCTATAATCCTGAAATCGGAGCATCGTCAAGAAAGAAGAAGAAGAAGAAGATCAAGGCAAAGACTATTGATCCAACTAAAGCTCTGAACTTTGGAGTTGAAGTTGACGAGCAGATTTCGCAGACGATTGAAGCTACAACTGAAGTTAATTCGGGAGTAAGGATAGTCAACATGGCAGCGAATTCGGATAATTTAGCCATCCGAGAGGTTTTCAGAAACAATGGGGCTGGAAATTTTGGGCTTCTAGGAGCAAGGGGAACTAATTCAGCGTTAGATCTTCATCCCGCTCTTATTAGCATGATAGAAAGGAACTCCTTTTCAGGAGGGTCTTTCGAGGATCCGCAGTAGCATCTGAACAAGTTCTTGGGCTATGAAAGTACTCAAAAAGACGCAGGAGAACATGAAGATGCAAGGAAGATCCTTTTGTTCAAATTCTCGCTTACTGAAAAGGCGAGAGATTGGTACGACACTATCAACGCAGCTGAGTGCACCACTTGGGAGCAACTGAAGTTAAGGTTCTTGAAGAGGTATATGCCACCTTCAAAGGTGTTTAAGATGAAGCAAGACATTAACCAATTCGCTATGGGTGGAGGAGAAAAATTTCATGAAGCATGGGATAGATTCAAGGACATGCTTAGGAAGTGTCCTCAACATTGGCCAACTGATAGAGTTAGAGGTACTTATGTCCTTGGTAAGGTAGCTAAGGTTGAACAAGCAATGGTGAAAACAAGTAGAGAGGATGAGATCATCTCTAGCTTGTCCAATATAAACAAGCTACTTGAATCCCAACAGAAGCAAATCAGCGAATTATCTCAGCGCGTGCCAATCATGCAGCAGGAGTTAAAGAATGAGGGACCAATCCAAGAGGAGTTGGAAGTGGCACACTATGCCATGGGTCAAAGTATTCAAGGGACTAGGTATCCAGACCAAGGAAATCAGAACTACCAAGGGAACTATTGAGGAAACTTTAATAATCGTGGTCCCCCGGGTGGTTATCAACAGCCTAGGAGGTCGGAGTTCTCATGGAGCAATCCGAATAATGCGATTCAACCTCCGATAGGTGTTGATCCGGGTGCTAAGGTGGAAGAAGGGAAACCGGATCTTGAGGATACTGTGAACAGGTATATGACCAAGAATGATGAAAGAGTGAACCGCTTTGAGGCCAAACTTGAAAGGAAAATTGATGCAAACCATGAGGTTATATCTAACCAGGTGAAGGACCTTACGTTACTGTTGGGGGAGATGGCAGGAAGTGTTAACAAGCTTACTCAAACTCTTGAGAAAGGGAAGTTCCCGTCTCAAAGTATTGAGAATCCAAGGTCCTGCAACGCCATCACATTAAGGTCGGGAACGCAGTACGAGGGACCTATGAGGCCGGAATCAAATTTGGACATGTCTAGGGCGAGGTTCGAACATGGTTCGACCAACATTGAAGGTCGAACCATACAGGGGAGGTCAAACCAACACACTGGACACAATCAGGAGAGATTGCAGCATCGAATCGACCAAACTGCAGATGGTTCGACTTGTCCCATAGGTCAAACCGTGGTCGAACCCCACAACTCGGAGCACTCTGTTCTTCCAGAACACTGGTTCGATCAAACCAATCTTGGTTCGACCTATCCAACAGGTCGAACCCAGGTCGAACCGCACTACTTGGAGCACTCTGTTTTGTCACAGCAATGGTTCAACCACGACAGTCATGGTTCGACCTATCAAACAGGTCGAACCTTGGTCGAACCGAATGGCGGAAGGAGTACAGTAGGCCGGTTTGACCTAGGTACCCATGGTTCGACCTGTTTCACAGGTCGAACCCAGGTCGAACCTCAAATTCAAAATTAGAGCCGTTGTCCTGAAGCAAGGTTCGACCAGTACGTACATGGTTCGACCTGTTCCACATGTCGAACCCTTGTCGAACCCCACCAAAAATTGCCTGTTTCCACTCCAAACACTCTCGATGATGTTGATGCTACTCCAGTGGTTCGGAATGAACAAAGTACTGAGATAATAACTAAGAAAAAGTGGGAGAGAGCCAAGCGTTTGAGAGCCGAAAAGGAGAAAGCGGAGAAGGTTAATCATGATGAATGGGGGATTCCTAAAACAAAGATACCTCCGCCGTTTCCTTACAAGCTTGTGAAGAAGGGATTTGAAGAGAAGTTCAAGAAGTTTCAGAGATAATGAACAAAATAAGCTTGAGCATTCCTTTCTCAGAGGCAATCATGGAGATGACATACTATGCCCGATTTCTAAAGGACATATTGTTGAAGAAGCGGAGCTTAACCGGAATTGAAATGGTGAATTTATCTGAGAATTGCAGCTCAATCATCCAAAGGAAGCTGCCGCAAAAAATGAAGGATCCGTGGAGCTTCACTATTCTATGTGAAATCGAAAAGGGGCCGGCACGGCGAGCTTTGTGCGATCTAGGGGTGAGCATCAATTTGATGCCTTTGTCCATCTTTCAGAGGCTTGGTTTGGGGGAGTTGACCCCTACAACAGTGGTTCTTCAATTGGCGGACAGGTCGATGACGTTTCCAAAAGGTATAATTGAAGACGTTCTCGTCAAAGTGAAGAAGCTAGTCTTTCCTGTGGACTTTCTTGTGCTAGAGATGGAAGAAGACAAGGATAATATCCCTTTAATCTTGGGGAGGCCTTTCCTTACTACTGATGGAGCTATGATTGATGTTCAGAAAGGAGAGCTTAGATTGCGGATGGACAAAGAAGAAGTTCTTTCCAACTTAGACAAAGCAATGAAGATGCCCATGGAGTCGCAGTATTATAGTATTGACATGGTGGAGGAGATTGTGAAAGAGGACATGTCTTTGTTCCTGTCAAAGGATCCTCTTGAGACATGTTTGATGGAGTCTCTTACTTATCCCACTACGGAGATCGACGGACTCTCCAACGAGGTATGTATTGAATTTCTTGAAAACTTACTTGCTTTGGGTGATGACAGGTTTGAATCGAGAAGAACTAAGGTAGAAGAAGTCAAGTGGACTAGGAAGTACTTGCCTTTGGATAACGAGAGCCCTTCGATGGAGGTGAGGAAAGAGGAGTTGAAACCTTTGCCGGAACACTTGAAGTACGCCTTTCTTGGTGACAATAAAAAATATCCGGTAATTGTATCTTCTTCTCTTGATGATGATCAACTTGAGGAGTTATTGAACGTTCTTAGGAATTATAAATCTGCGATTGGTTGGTCTCTTGAGGATTTGAAAGGAATTAGTCCTTCGTATTGTATGCATAGGATAAGATTGTTAGACGAGGCAAAGGCAAGTGTTCAGAATCAGCGGAGGGTTAATCCCGAGATTCAAGAGGTGATTAGGAAGCAAATCCTTACATGGTTGGATGCTGGAATCATATATCCTATTAGTGATAGTCCCCATGTGAGTCCATTGCATGTAGTTTCTAAAAAGGGGGTATGACTGTAGTAAAAGCTGAGGATGGAAAAACGATAGCCACAAGGATTCTTACGGGATGGCGTACATGTGTTGATTATAGGAAGTTGAATGAAAACACGTGTAAGGATCATTTTTCTCTTCCTTTCATGGATCAAATGTTAGATCGTCTTGCAGGGTATGAGTTTTATTGTTTCTTGGATGGATACTCGGGGTACAACCAAATTATGATTGCCCCCGAGGATCAAGAAAAGACCACTTTTACTTGCCCCTACGGGACCTTTGCTTTTCGGAAAATGCCATTTGGGTTATTTAATGCGTCTGCTACTTTTCAGAGATGCATGATGGCAATATTCGATGGGTTGATAGAGAAGATCATGGAGGTGTTCATTGATGATTTTTCTATTTTTGGTTCCTCCTTTGATATTTGTTTGTCTAACCTAGCTACTGTTTTGAAGAGATGCCAAGTGACTAATCTTGTCTTGAATTGGGAGAAGTGCCACTTCATGGTGAAGGATGGGATTGTTCTTGGGCATCATGTCTCGGCTAAAGGGTTGCAGGTAGATCGTGCTAAAGTGGTGGCGATTGAGAAGCTTCCACTACTGACTAATGAAAGAGGAGTGCGGTCTTTCCTTGGACACGCCGGTTTTTACAGGAGATTCATAAAAGACTTCTCAAAATACTCTAAGCCCTTATCTCACTTACTTGAAAAGGATGTTCCTTTTGTGTTTGATGATGAATGTCTAACAGCTTTTCAAGTTTTGAAGGAGGCACTTATCACTGCACCTATCTTGATCACACCAGATTGGACTCAACCATTTGTACTAATGTGTGATGCAAGTGATGTAGCACTTGGAGTGGTGCTTGGATAGCTGAAGGAAAAGAAGTTTGGCGCCATTTACTACGCAAGTAAGACTTTCGATGCGGCACAAAAGAATTACACGGTGACTGAAAAGGAGTTTTTGGCTGTTGTGTACGCATTCGATAAGTTTCGTCAGTATTTGGTTGGCATGAAGACTATTGTGTACACGGATCATTCTGCGATTCGGTACTTGATGGAAAAGAAGGAGACGAAGCCTAGGATCATAAGGTGGATTCTTCTACTTCAAGAGTTTGACATAGAGATCCGGGATAAGAAAGGTTCTGATAATGTGCTAGCGGATCATCTTTCGAGGTTGGAGACAAGGGAATATTGCGATAATTCTTTCGAGTATATTGAGGAAATGTTCCCGGATGAAAAGATCATGGCCGTGTATGATCCCATGCATTACAAGTCGCCGGATGATGCTTGTGTCATCTTTGTGGATACCTTGATCTGATTTGGTACTATCGTGACTTTCTGACGTTAAACATGAGCGCCTGTTGGGGGCTTTCCCTCCCGTTTTAATGTTTTATTTCATTCGTGTGAGTAAAAAAATTTTATATTTGAAGTGCTTACTTATCGGCAATTACATCTCTTTGCAAACTTAGTTTCAACTATAGTTTCGACTAATTTTGGGGGGGTGTGATGTACTTACCTTGATAAGCACCGATAGTATAATATTTTCTTTGTGATGTTTGTTAGGGGAGTTGGTTTTTGCGCCATATTTAAAATTTTAATCGATTTTGATAATCTTTTCTTTGTGATGTTTGTTAGGGGAGTTGGTTTTTGCGCCATATTTAAAATTTTAATCGATTTTGATGTGACAATTTTTTTACAACTTGCCTAATGTTTAGTGGGTTTTGGTTGTGTTCTCTCTTACGGAGTTACTCATGAATAATATTTTGTGGAACAAATTTTGGATGAAGTTGTGCTTTAGTTGGTACCTAATGATTTGTATTGAAGTTTGAAGTGAATAGGGATTAAAGAACACCAATTTGGAAGCTTAAAAGGGTGGTTCGACAAAAGCCAGGAGAGGTTCGACCAGTGCCAGGAGGTCGAACCGAGCAGAGGAAGTCGAACCGACGCAGAAAATCATCCAGTGAGGTGGTTCGACCTGATCATTCTTGGTTCGATTTGTCTAACAGGTCGAACCAAGGTCGAACCCGGTGACTTAAATCTTACAGTAGGGTGATTCGACCTGAGACATTATGGTTCGACCTGATCAGAAGGTCGAACCTGAGGTCGAACCAGTCCATTTAGAGCACTCTGTTTTTCAGGTGGTGGTTCGACCTGATCATTCTTGGTTCGATCTGTCTAACAGGTCGAACCAAGGTCGAACCACGAGGAGTAGTTGTCCAGAAGGTAGGTTCGACCTGTCACAAGAGTGGTTCGACCTGTTCAGAAGGTCAAACCTAGGTCGAACCCAAAAGGTAAGTTTGTCCAGAAGGTAGGTTCGACCTCGTCACTCGAGGTTCGACCTGTTCCGTAGGTCGAACTCGAGGTCGAACCCAGTCAGGTACGCGTTTTAAGTTGTATTTTTAGAAGGGTTCGATCATTCTTTTTGTTCACCAAACCTCGAACCTTTCCCGAACCTTAACACCCTTGCACAAATTCGTCAATTACACTTGATTTTGCACCGATTACACAACATTACACTCTTAATTCTTGAATTGGGCGCGGATTTGGGCGATTTTCGTCGCGAATTAGGGCTTCAGTCGCGTTTTTTAGTGTTGTGTGCAAATTGTTGATTGTTAACCATGGGTAAGACTAAAGGTACGTTCTTTCAACTCAATTACCTTAAGATTGAAGTTTATTGCAAGAAATGTGTTGTGGGTAAGTTGATTGATGTCGATTTTGGTTGAAATTCATGGTGATAATTGATATTTTTGAGTTGATTCATATGAATTCATGTTTATTGGTTTGAGATTGCTTGATTATGGATAGAACTTGAGTTTTGTGTGGATTGATCAAGGATATGATGCATCTAGAGGAATGAGCATGGTTTGAATTGTTGATAGTTTGAGTTGTTCATGAAGTTCAATTGTTGAAATTCTTGTTGAATGGCTTGAATTGGTTGATGCATGCTTGTTGTTTATGATTTGAAGATTAAAGAGAGTGTGATTGATGATGTTTTGAGCATGATGAATGAGCAAGTGGTGTTGAGATGATAGTTGGAGTTGATTAAGCATGGATGCTTGAAGTCTTGAGTAGAGTATAGGATATGCTAGTCAAATACTTGTATTCTTGTTTTGTTGGTTGTGTTGAAATAGTTATTTTCAGGAAAGGGACAAGGATCAAGTAAAGGTAAAGGTAAGGCAGAGGAAGCAAGATCGAAGAAGAGGCAAGACAGGCCTTCGAATGTGGACACAGTGATGAGGAAGTTGAGGTTGCAAGATCGTTTACCCGAAAACTTTAAAATTTAAATGCAAAACTGGGATGAGATTAAAGAAAAGTGGGAAGAAGTCTCAGACAAGATGGCTCGGACAAGATACCAAGATGATGAGGCCATGAGACTTATGAGCATTAGGGATGATATGACGATGTTGTTCGATCGAGTGGGGATCCGCAGATTTATGGAGTTGAAGAAGCCTACTTACTTCCACGTTACAGCGGAGGTAGTTTGCTCATTTGAGATGGATAAGGACCCACTTGGCTACCCGTATCAGTGCTCATTTCAGTTAGGAGGAGTCCAAAGGAGATGGACGGCTGAGGATTTTAATCAGCTTTTTCAGACGCCTCTAGAGATTTCTCGAGTGGAGAATGGACACTTCAACGCTAATAGGTTTTGGAGGGAGATAACCGGGGAGATCAGAGACTATAAGATTAGGCAGGCTCGTGCGACCTTGATCAAGAATCCAGTGTTAAAATATATGGATCGAGTGCTCAAAAACACACTGTTTGCTCGTTCGGAAGGTGGCTGTGTGTCTAGAGGAGAGCTTTATGCCCTATGGTGTATGATGAATGGGGTGAAGTTCAATGTGGGAGCATATTTCATCGCGCAGCTGCATCGATTCAGGACCATTGGATTTCAAAAGGTGAACATTGGAGGGTTGCTGACGGTTGTAGCTGAGCACTACAACATGGACTTCACCGGCATTACACCTGTTAGAGGAGAGCCCGACTTGGTGATGCTCACATGTGTAAAGGGAGGATTTGCACACTTTAGAGATGGTGATTAGTTCTTCACGAGAGGACCAAAGCCATTCGACTTTATGTTTCCCTTTTACATGAACAACATGACCACTGTTCGGGAGGCGAGGAACTTGTTGATGAACTCCCTAGGACACACTGCTCTGTCCGTGACTGTGAAGACCAATGGGGATTGGAGAGCCGTGGCTAGGTTGTGTGTCGAAGGTAGGTTGGAGGAGCTACAGTAAATTATGGAACAGAGAGAGTACCATCCGCCACCACACCAGCCATTACAGTGGCCACAGCAGCCCGAGGTCGAGCATCGGGTAGATGAGCAGCCAGAGATGGAGATTCCGGAAGAGGAGCAGCACGACACACTTCAGTATGAGCCAGCACCGCGTCAACAGCGGGCTGTCCCGAATGATACACGGGAGCAGCTCCGCCTTATTCATGAGCAGCTGGTCGCAATCTTTGCTAGCCAGCAGGAGACAAACTGATAGCTCGTACTCACCAACGCCAACTATGCTACGCTGAATGAGAGGTATACGGCTTTGAATGAGAAAGTTGGTAGGTTGGGTGATCGAGTTGATTACTTGGATAGACATATCGGTGATTTGTACCGGATTGTGGAGCGGAGGCTTGATGATGAGGATGATGATGATGAGGATGATGATGCTCCGGAGGAGTAGTTTTTCAGGTTTTCTTTGGTTTCCTCCGATTCATCTTGATTCCATTATTTTTCCTTTTATCTTTAGGTTGGGGTGTGATTCATGCGTGAGTGGAATGTATAAGTGATATCTTGTATGATTGATTGGGTATAAGCTTATTGATATTGTGCATTCATATGTTCATGTGTTAATTTCTATTGATGAAAAGCATGTTTAGTTGATAAGTATATTGAGTTCTTGTGGAATTGATCTTAATTATGTGCTATGAGGAGTACTAGGATTACCTATGTGAGGATTTGAGCTTTTTAATCATGCTTGATCATGATTATTTTATTCTTGAGAGGATCATTCATATGTACGTATTCTAGAACTTGGCTTTGAGTCTTGTGTGAGACTTATGGTTGATAAATTGCTAGGACATGATCTTAGGCAATTATTTCGTGATTAAGTTACTTAGCCAAATTTATCCTTCCTAATGATTTTATTAACCTTTGGATGCCCCGTTGAGCCGTTAAAGCTTTTTCTTTGGTAGCCAAAGTGAATAACCTTATAAGCCTTTACTTGAGCTTGATTAACCTAATCATTGGTAGAGAGAGTGGAGGTGAGTAAGTGTTGCAAGAAGAAAAGGAAGATAGAATATGTTTGGACGGAAAGAATATGGTTAAATCTTATTTAGGGGTAGTGCCCGAAACTGGTACCCCGATTGTTTATACTTAGTGTGTGAAGTTTAGCAGCTGATGGCCTATATACATGAGAAGGGTAGTGCCTGAAACCGGTACCCGAATTGTTTAAAAAGATGATGTTGATGCCATGAAAAGAAGGAAAATTTAGGAATTTTACAAGTTCAAGAGACGACATTGGAGGAGAACTTGCTGTAAGAAGAAGAATTCAAGAACCTCCAAGGTAACTCTCTACTAGTGTCTTAAGTCACTAAGTCCAAATTTTCATACCTTTTTCCAAAGAGCCAACATTACAACCCAAAAACAAGTCCTTTGTGATCCTAGTGAAGAGTTGATTATAAGTTGATTTTTGAGACCTTTGTCAAGCTTATGGTTATGCGTGAATATGGATTGATATGAGTGTTTATATTAACCTATATAGTGCCTCACGCACTTGAGTGAAAGAGAATAAATACTTATCTTGTGAGCAAAATTACTTAGTACTCCGAATGGTATGTCATTGGATTGGTTTTGCATGAGTGATATATATGAAGCAATTAATACTTGTTTGATTGAATGAAGTTGCATGTGTGAATATGTGTTGTACTTGATCTTGGTGAATTATACACGACTCCTGTGGTTTGATTTGGTTGCCTCGGGACGAGCAACATGTAAGTTTGGGGGTTTGATGAGTGTGTAAATTCACAAGTTTGGCATCATGTTTTGTGCTAGTTTTGAGGTAGAAATAGGTGGAAAACCTATATATATTGTGAATTAGCATGAATCAGGTGTTAGTGGAGCTATTTAAGTGGTTTTCATAGCAAAAACGGAGTGGAAATGCCAAGAATCTAAGAGACGAAGTCGAGACCACGCGAACCGCTAAGGAAAGAGTAGGGTTCGACCTGGTTGGAGGAGGGTTCGACCTCGCCTACAGGTCAAACCAGCATTGTGAAATAGCAGAAGAGGGGTTCAACCACGACTCAAGGGGTTCGACCTGTTTGATCAGGTCGAACCATGGTCGAACCAGTCCGCGAGGAGAGGGGTTCGACCACGACGTTGGGGTTCGACCTGACAGTTGGTCGAACCAGGAGCAGAAATTGTCCAGTAGCATAGTTCGACCTAAGGTTCGACCTGTGAGGGAGTGGTTCGACCTGTACAAGAGGTCGAACCAAGTGCAGAATGTGTCCAGTAGCAGGGTTCGACCTGGGGTTTGACCTGTTGGCTAGTGGTTCGACCTGTTTGACAAGGTCGAACTAAAATGCAGAAACTTACCTTATTAGGATTTTCGAGGCCAAAACGCGTGGGATCACTTGAAAAGTCCATTCCAAGCCCTAGAGACGTGATTACAAGTATAAAAGGAGGCTCATGCAGTCATGGAAGAAGTCCAAGCACGAAGAGCTTAAGATCGTGAATCATAAGAGGAGTGAAGAGAAGAGATTGGTGATCCATCCGGAGGGCTGAGACAGAGGTGCAGCTGGAGATTCAAGTAAGATCAGTCCATCTAACCATGATTGTTCCTAGATCAATCATGGGGCTAGAGCCACTTCGGTAGTTCTAGGGTTATGAAGGTTTCATGAGTTAAATTTATATTTCGTGTGTATACTCCGTACAACACTACTTGTGGTTTAGTTTATATAAGATTGCACGTTTTTAATCCATACTCATAGTTGTTTTGTGCATCAATAATCGTTGTGTAGAGTCTGAATGCATAACATGGTTATTGGTTGAGTGCGTTCACTAATGAGCAGGGTTTATTATTACAATTCTAAGTGAAGGGATTCCAAAGTCTTATTAGAACTGTCTTATATGAATGTTTGTTAATTGAATTGAATTCGGGTTAACAAGTAGGATAAAGAGTATAACTTTATAGTACCTAAAAAGGGAGATCAAATCGGGTTAGAGTACTAAGTGCACGGGAAATAATTGATTATGATAGTACCTAGAAAGGGAGGTAAAGTATACGTCTTGCTCTGAGGATATTTATACGTGTCAAAAGCTTATCTATTTGTGTCTATAGAATGGATTTGTATGGTCTAGCGATGCGTCCATAAACCACAAGGCAGAGTCAGACATCGACACACGAAAGTACGAATTAATGAAGGAAACTGGATGGCCTGACGAACTACCTATCATCTTATTTGATCACAACTAATATTTTCTTGTTCTTGTTATTTAATTGCTATTTCAATTATTACTTAGTTTACAAACCAACAAATTACAATTCTCAACACAGTCATAATTGCTAGAAAGTAACTAAAGTGATATTTATCCGTCCCGTGGATTCGATATTTAACTTGATCACCTTCGAAACTATAATTGATATCCTTCATATTTGGGGATTAATTGTGTGTTGAGAAAACACTCATCACCAACCACGGGTTTGCCCGAAGATCCTTAATCTTGACAAAGACGTTCACAAGACGTTCTATTTTTATATAGAAATAGATTCATTCAAGAAGAACTCCATAGGATGTTGATCGTAAATAAAAAGATTGGTTACGTAGAAAGATAAAAATAGATTCCTATTGACATACATGAGAATTATATAAGAATAAGAATAATCTTTTATTTTTTTTTAAAAAAGAGGAACTCGCTTTCTTTGGAGTAATAAGACTATTCCAATTACAATATTCGTTGAGAAAGACTCGTAATAAATGCAAGGAGGAAGCATCTTTTACCCAATAGCAAACGATTTGAACCAAGATTTCCACATGGGCAGAGTGAGGTATTACTATATCAAACACAAAATTGAAATGTGAAAAATTGTCCTCTAAAAAGGGAAATATTAAATGAATTGATCGTAAATTCTGAGATTTTACTATCTTGTTTGTTTTCCCTTCTAGACAAGACATGAATTGTAAGGAAAATGGAATTTCGACAATAAAAGCAAACCCTTTGGATATGATTTGAGAATAGAAATTATGGTTGCGAAACCAAAATCGATTTTTGGTAGAATCATTAGGAGAAATAAGAAAATGATTTTGTTGATACATTCGAGTAATTAACTGTTTCACGGTTAGTAAACTGGATTTCTTGTCATAACCCAGATTTTCCGATAAAATAGATCTACTCAAAGCACAATTATGAGCAAATGCATAAATATACTCCTGAAAGATAAGTGGATATAGGAAGTTATGTTGTTGAGATCTCTCTAGCTATAAATATCTTTGGACTTCCTCCATTTGAAATTAGATTTGAATCAAAGGTAGAAGATTTTGGGGGTTATCAAATGATACATAGTGCGATACAGTCAAAACAAGATATTCGGTAAAAATGGATACCTCGGGGACAGGTAAACTTATCAACAGATTCTCTACCCTCTCCTTTTTCCATACATTTCATTTAATCTGTCTATGTTTATGTTATAGAATAATAAGATGGTTAGAAATCTTTTATTTTTTAAACCTAATCACTCTTTTGATTTCAGAAAAAACTTTCTTTATCAATATACTTCTTCTTTTAGACACACATCTTCGTTCCATAATGGAGAATATCAATAGTTAGGATTCATTAAAAAAAATGGATTCCACTCGTGGAGGGAGAAGTGCTTCCCGTATCAGGCACTAATTTATTTTTAACGTCTAGCTAGATCGGGGAATTATTCAAATTAAGAACAGAAGCTGGTTGCTTTTTCGTTCTGATAATTAATTGAAGCCACAGGGCTTCTATCCATTTATTAATTTGACCCAACTTTCTTTTGTTCCGTTCCAAGAATTCGAACAAGGTTTTGTACCAATTCGATAAGAATAAAATATCCTCAGAACTCTCCATTGATACGACATGCCCTTTTTTCCGTTTATTCCCTTTCTGGATCAGTCGCGGTCTTCCAAAGTTTACCATGGGTACGGATGAATTCGTCACTTCATCCAAATGTGTAAAAGATTCTAGCCGCACTTAAAAGCCGAGTACTCTACCGTTGAGTTAGCAACCCAAAGAAAATATAGATTAAACAAAACTTCAACAAAGGATGTATAGATAAAATAAAAATTAATTGAATTTAAACAAAGAGAAAACATATTATACAAGCTAATCAAACCTTTGAGTTAACAACTCTAAAAAAACAGATTTGATAATGGATTCAAAACATAAAAATGAATTGATTAGACGAAAATACAAGAAATTATCAGATAAAATAAAAGAAAAAAAAAGATAGAGAATTGTCAAAATGGATAGAGCATCTCTTATGTTATGTAGCTTTGTTTCAAACCTCTTTTATCAAAGAAAGCAACATTTGAATAAGAGAAAGGAATAAAACGATGGGACAAAAATAAATAGACTCGGCTCACTTATCACGATGAATTATATTTGTTCAATACACTGTTGTCAATATAAATGTTGAGAAAAGAATACAGTAGAAAAAAGAAATTGCATTCAAATCCTTTTTGAAATTAAAAGAATTTCACTTTCACAACGCAATACAACAATATTCAAAATTATCTTGGATTGACGCTAGATATCTAATATATATAGATATAAAAAGTATAAATGGAAGAATAAAAACGGAAGAATTTAAAAAAAAATCAGATTTTTGAGTCCCTAATGCTAATGTATTTCATCAATCAAAGTAGAATAAGCAAAGTAGATTCCTTCTTGTTGGTTAGTCGAGTTCCAATGAAAACCAAACAATTAAAGGAAATGCCAAAATTGGATATTGATAAGATCCAGAAATTTGGTCATTCTAGACCATCTAGACCATCTAGACCATTAGATTCGGCGGAAACTATGATAAATAAATATGAATACAACAGAAAAAAATAAAAAGGGGGCAAGTAGAAAAAAAATTAGACAAAGTTATATACAAGTCGCTACTCCCCCTGGTATTTCTTTAATTGAATTTCATTTGATTAGGTTGATTAGGCGAAAGTTCCTTAAAAACGTCCGCTTTATTTAAAAGATTCTGAACAGTTCCGGTGGGTTGAGCACCCTTTTCAAGGAAATATAGAATAAGAGGAACATTTAAATAAGTTTTATTCTTCATTGGATCATAAAAACCCACCTTTCTAAGATCTTTTCCTTCTCTTCGGGATCGAACAACAATTGCAATGATTCGATAGATAGCTCATTGGGATAGATATAGATGAACAATTCCTCCCCTAGAATCATATAGGAAGGTTTCTCCTCGTACGGCTCGCGAAAAAATGATTTGATTCAAATTTTGTCTATATATGCAATTCTAAAAAATTAAATGACAAATGGGCCCATAAAAAAAATTAGACTATGATTTCAGTCTTTTTTTTCTTCCTGAAAATGAAACATTTGTACTCATAACTCAAGTTGGATAATTTTCAAATAGTTCAAAAGAAAAATCTTTAGTCAATTTAATTTATTGAGTACTCTTGACTCTCCTTTGTTTGTCTCATTTAAACCATTTCAAATTCTATTTTGATTCTTTAGCGTGATCCAGTTATTGAGACGATCGAGATAATTTAAAGGGTATTTCCTTGTTCTTAGATCCTTTCCTTATTTTAAATCATTGGGTTTAGACATTTCTTCGGTGCTTCTTAATAATTTAAAAAAAATGGCAGCAACATACCCCCTTTTGATTTCTTTCGATCAAAGAATCCTATGGACAGTCAATTCCCGCGTGATACACTTTGAATCAAAAAATTGAATCAATTTCAACAAGTTTTGCTTTTGAATTGGAAACTTTCTCGAATTGGATCCTTTCGATTCCTATATATGTTCGATATATTTACGAAGTTGTTCCTCCAGTTGATTGTCATTAACCCTAGATCCTTGCCCCCGAGAAATGAATTAATACTTTCTATTCGAGCTCCATCATCAACTATTTACAACCTAATAAAAAACAAAGGGTTCGGGTGTAACATAACAAATAATGTCGATCCGAGAGCACCCCTATTCTTAGACAAATCAAAAATGGTGGATGTATAACTCCATAGCTGATCCTGTCTTTCAAGTCGCACATTGCTTTCTACCACATCGTTTCAAACGAAGTTTTACCATTACATTCCTCTCATTTTGAACCGGTATAAAATTGATTCAATTGTGGAATCATGAATAGTCACTGGTTCAGCTGTCCATAGACATCATAATCTAGACTTTCTAATCTAGACTTTTCTTCTATATATGAATATATATGTAGAACGATTTTTATGAAAAAGTCTTAGCAAGACAGCATTTTTAACATACATAAACATGCATAAATAATAGATAGATCCGAGAAAAAAATAGAAATAGAGAAACGAATAACTTTTTGAATCTGCATCTTCAAGTGACTCAATAGGATAGATTAAATGATTTCCTACTTTTTCAATGATTCCACGTGCAAGGAATAATCAAAAAAATATTTTTAATTGAAATTGAAAAAGTTTCCTATTTCTACAGCATTCTTGTTTAATTTGAAGAAAAGTGGACAATCAAAAGAAGATCGGTCTTACTTTTTGAATTGACTCATCACTGATTTAATTTCAAATAGAAATTTGAAATAAATCAAAGAAAAGAAGAAAGAAATCTATTTTTTTCATGAGATGTCTAAAAAAAATGATGTAAGTTCAGATTTGAATCTATATTCTTTATCATCTGATTACGAAAATCAAAATAGAAAAAAGGGGGTTCATATTTATCAGATAGACTGAACAATTGTTATTGTTCTAGATATTATAGATTCTAGAATATCTAGGAATTAAAGTTTAAAGAATTTTTAGATATTTTTCACAAAAAACAAAAAAAAATATTGTCATTGAAATAAAATGATACGTACTATATAAGCATAAGCGAAACATTTCCTCATTTTATATGATTATATTATATGATTGATATGGATTTGGTTTAATTAGAATATAGGGTTGATTAATATCGACTAGTGATAAAGGGAATCCAAAGGGATAGGATAAATCACCGCTGCCTCATTCATTAAATTGATTTCCAATTTTTCATTAGAGTCAAACACGAAATACCTATTAGATTCAAAGAAAAACATTAGCTCCATAACATATTTCTATATAATATGGAACTTGATCATTTGTTAATGAAATTCGAGCAAACACAGATATTCAAATTAATATGGATTAACTCCTACCCACTTCCCTATTTCTTTCTATGGGAATAATGGAGCATAAAAATGGACTGCGCTGGGACGGAAGGATTCGAACCTCCGAATAGCGGGACCAAAACCCATTGTCTTACCACTTGGCCACGCCCCATTTCCATTTCTAATTGGCACTAAGAAACAATAATATTGGTATTGCTTGTTTGTCAATTCCAGTCTAAATATCTATGAATCAATTAGTACTAGGATTTTGATATATATAGATATAGAATTCAACTTAATTTGTTGATCATTACATAGAATTCAATTAAGATATTGTATGAAAGTATGATTTCTTCTATTCTCCTTTAAGAATTGGAGGATTTTTGGTTGGGTGGATTCAAAGAAAAAGAAGGTTTTTTTCTAACTTACTTATTTTCTTTTTCCTTATATAAAAAACGCAATCAAAATGCAATTATCTCCAAGAACAAAATGTCTGTTATGCTTAATATCGTTAGTTTGATCTGTATTAGTATTAATTCTACCCTTTATTCAAGTAGTTTTTTTTTTGGCTAATTGCCCAAAGCCTACGCTTTTTTGAATCCAATCGTAGATGTTATGCCAGTCATACCTGTGCTTTTTTTTCTCTTAGCCTTTGTTTGGCAAGCTCCTGTAAGTTTTCGATGAGATCCTGAATAATAATATTCTAGAAAATGTACGATTTCCTCGATAAAAAAAATTCTAACAATTGAAAAAATAACATAAGTTTTAGAATATGAACCCTAGATTCACACACTGAAATTCGTGGACAGTCGCCAAAACCCAGGCTTACCCCATTTCCGCATTTTTGACCCCCTTTCCAGTGAAAGACCCAAACCCTATTAGGGTCTCCCACAATAGAATATCTAATAATGAAAAACAAATGAATTTGTGCCAATGGATTTTTAGAAAAAACCGAATTTATTTTTATTTAGGATATGTGGTAGAAAAATAGAAGATCTATTCTCTTTTTTTTTTCAAAAAAACAATCTTAGAGATTGTGTAATGCTTACTCTGAAATTCTTCGTTTATACCGTAGTGATATTTTTTATGTCTCTCTTTATCTTTGGATTCCTATCTAATGATCCAGGGCGAAATCCTGGACGTGAAGAATAAAATACAGGGGGTTTCCCTTTGTTTTGGTAAATTTTAAAATTTTCTTAGGATTTTATCTATTCTATACATTTCACTAAGATTTTCAAAATTAAAAAACAAAATGAAATCGATTCATCAACAGAAATGGAAAGAGAGGAATTCGAACCCTCGGTACGAATAATTTGTACAATGGATTAGCAATCCAACACTTTAGTCCACTCAGCCATCTCTCCCAACTGAAAGAGATGATTACTACATTACACAAAATGTAAGGAATCCTTGTTCTTTCTCTATTCTATTATATATAGATTATAGATCCACAAATCGGGAATTTCCTTTATCTAAAAGATGGGCTCGACCGCACAAACAATCAAACTAAAAAAATAAGCAAGACCCCTTTGTCTTGATTTTGTTCGAAAGACCCTTCTTTATTCTCACGGCCAGGCCCGACAGTGCCTAATCGGGCCCTTTTTTTTGTTTCAACGAATTCTAGATAAATAATGATTTGAAAACAAAAAGACTTTTTTTTAATTATATATATATTTAATTTAATTGATATATATTTAATTGAATATTTTATATTCAAGCAACAAAAAAAAGAAGAAAGACTATTTACATTCTTTTTCTTGTTCTATTTTACCCAACTAAAAAAGAAACTATCGATTCTTTCACAATGAATTTTTCTGTTATGATTTTACTGTTTTTTTTATCCGTATCTATCTTTTTTAGCAAAAGGAAAAACTTTAGTTATTTAATTGAAATTAAATGAAGCCTTTTTCCAGAATCTCATTAAATTAGGATCTCCCCGCAAAAAAGTGCAATTGATGATTCTATCTTGTTCGACAAAAGGTCCATTTTTATACAATAATCCTATTGTAGCGGGTATAGTTTAATGGTAAAAGTGTGATTCGTTCTATTAACTTTTAATAGTTAAAGGGTCTTTTGGTTAATATTCCGACCAAAAACTTTATTTCTTAAAAGGATTTAATCCTTTACCTCTCGATGAGAAATTCGAGAAAAAAAGAAGAATTCTCGTGATTTGTATCCATGAGTCACTTATAAATTGAAAAGTTGGATTATGAAATTGCGAAACATAATTTTTGAATTGGACCAAAACTTCCAATTGAATAAGTATGACTAAAGGATCCATGGCAGAAGATAGAAAGTCAATTTCGAATCGTAACTAAATCTTCCCATTTTTTATTTCTAAAGAAAGAATTTGGAGTAAAATAGCTGTTGGCGTTCGATCGTGTGGTTAACATGAACCGTTAGGGTTCCATACAATTCTACCACAGCGAAAGAAAAAGAGTAGAATCATATTACCTTTCATCAGGGTTGATATAGAGGATGATCAGCAGCAGCAGTAAATGACCTTCCGACCTTCTGCTGTATTCCTAAGTCAGATCTTGACGTCGTGTGGGCGACGATCTTCAAGATCTCCTCAATCTGCTTTCCTCCCTCTTTCTGTCATGTGTTAGGCACCAGTATTAGGGTTCCGGATATGCTAAAGTGACTTATATACATGGGCTACAGTAGGGACCATGAGGAGAAATTGGGTTGGGCCCCAATGAAGTATCCAAGCTTAGCCCAAAGCTCATACTTAAGTTCAATGATAATAATATAGTCCACTAAAATATTATTACTGCACTGCCTTTCCAATCCTAAAATTACATTTTAGGCTCCTTCTTATTATGAGCCCGTTAGTCTCCCCATGTTTAAGGTATACAATGTCCATTAATTAATTAAATTACTGACAACTCCATTAATTAATATCTCATCCAATAGTAGTACCACTCAACGTTATTTTCATGCCGGAATAAATCCAACTGCAGAGTTTACATGATAATCTTTATGAGCTCCTCAAGGGGACATTATCAATCTATGACGGACCTGGATTCCTTCTACAATCAACAGCACACCCTAGAGACAGCACTACTTCTCAACTTACCGAGTTTGTTGATTTAATTACATGTAAATCTCACCCATTGATGAATCAAAGAAATACATACTGCCCTACGTGTCGAGGTTATTGTATAGGGATTAAGAGCATGAACTTCCATAATAACAGAGATCAAGTTCTTCTATAAGTTAGTATAAGTTGAACGATCTCAAGCGGTCCTGCACAATACATACAAGTGCACTAATGTGATTCTATAGTCAAGACAAGCTAATACCAAACTACACTGCAACCATCCTAATAGAGAGTCCCCGTCTATCTCGGTTGTGAGCATCTGTTTATACTTTATAAGGAAATCAATAATATGATCTTCCGCGTGTTGTCGCACAACATATTATCTATAGTATAAAATAAATGGACTATTGCATCGTGCATATAAATAAATTATAAGATGCAATCATTTGATCATATGATTCTCATTTTAAATAAATTGTTATAACATTGTTCATACTAAAGCTAGACTTTTGGTATACAATCCAACAATCTCCCACTTATACTAAAAGACTATGCTGTCATGTCTTCTGTCATACATCTGATTCTCACTCCCACTACACGACCATCAAAAGTTCTCACCTTAAGGTCCTTGTAAATGGATTTACTAGGTTATCATCCGATGCAATCTAGGCAACAACAACCTTCCCCTCATCATACGTTATCTCGTAACAGGTGGTACTCACGCTCCATGTGTTTAATTGCCTTATGGACTCGTGATCCCTTCAAATTTGCAACTGCACCAATATCATCAATATAAGTTGTGATAACCTTGGGCAAACTTAGAAACACTTCAAAGTCCATCATGAAGTTTCTAGAGTCATATAGATACTTTGGCTACCTCATAGGCTCCAATTTAACATCTTTCCATGATGGAGTCCGGAGTCTGAAATATATCTCTATATAACACTCCTCCACATTATGACTCAACTTCTTAAAATTAAACGTATAACCTTGAGGGGGATTTACTGTCGTCCAATCTGACTAAAAAATCCGAATTTACGTAATCCACAAGAAGCAGTGAATCTGCCCAGTAAGCTTACATATAATTTTCAGTCCTTCTCAGGCACTTCATATATATCTTACCACAGTTCATCATTCTTGTTCCGGGTTACGTTGATACCCACTGTTCATGCGTTCAGCAAAACAGATATCCAATCTCATGCATAGCATTCCTTAGATTAAGCTTCCTTATTCGCTGAAGCATAAGGAACCGCTTTCATCTACTTTATCTTCTTTTGTGTCTCAAGACACATTCCCTTAGATAAATTCACATGCTAAACAAGTAAGGATCGTATCATTTTATGAAACTTGAGAGAAGTATAACATCCTTTCTTGTGATCTGTATTACCATGATCAAAAGGATATATTCTGCTTCTCTTAACTCCTTCATTTCATACCGCTTTATCAACCTACCCATATGCCCGACAATACTTTTTCATCGTCTTCAATGAGCAAGATACTATCTACGTATAATACAAGAAATACCACCATGTTTCCGTCACTCTTTACAATACACAAGACACATCCGCGCATTGAATGAATCCATAACTTTGGATTCCTCATCAAAATGGATATTTCATGATCTTGAAGCTTTCTTTAATCCATTGATGGAAAATTTTAAGCTTACTATCAAAATGCTCTTAGCTCTTTGCAATGAATCACTCGGTTGCTTTACATAGATGTTTTTTTCAAGACTTCCAATTAGGAAAGCTGTCTTGACTTTATTTACTATTCCTTATATTCCATATGAGTAGCAACAGATAAAAGAGTCCAGATCGACTTAGGCATAGCTACCGGCTAACAGGTTATCTCATAATCGAACCCTTTCTTTCTGAGTATACCTTTTCACAACAAGCTTTGCTTCCAAGGTTTTCACCTTATCGTATGATCTTCTTTTATTTTACAGAGCCACTTCCAATGGCTTTCACACCATCCGTAGTTCTGCAAGCAGCATCACAACATCACAACAATTAAAGCCCATGAATAGAAACCAACATCAATTAAATCAAAAACCAATTTAATCCACATGATAATATAAACCTAATGTGCTCTTCATGTCCCTAATCCCACTAGAGGGATTAGCCTAACATGATAATAGTAACAAAACACATAAATGAATCATTACACATCTCCATAGTCTTAGATCCAAATGAAAAACAAAAGAGATGTAAATCTTCCCTAACAATTCCTTGAAGAGAATCTTCAACACTCATTGATCTCCACCTCTAGCTCTTGAATTTTTGAGATCTCTAACACCTATAGCTCTTGAATTCTTGAGATCTCATGCGTCGCGTCCATCACAACATCACTTCCAATACCACTTCCAATGGCTTCCATATGATCTAATTTAGAATTCATCAATTCTATTTCAACATTCATTGCACTTTGCTAAGATTCTGCATTTCTATTTGTAGTGCTTCGTCGTATCCGTGGGTCCATTCCATGTCTACTAGGGACCAAGTCTCACGACTCTCCTAAAATATATATCTTATAGATTGTCGAACAATCCTCCCACTACGATAAGGCACTACACGCAATTGTGTATCAGACGTGACACGCGTCGCAGTTTACCTTGTGGTATATCCTCTTGTACACTTGGTACTAATACTTTGTGTTTTCTCTCTCACTTCCTTTAGAACAATTTATACGTGGGTTTATGATTTAATACATAGTCCTTTTCCAAAAATCTATTGTTTGTGTTAACAATCACCCTTCAATCTTTTAGACTAAATAAATCATCACCCTTCATTTTTTTAGGATATTCCACAAACAGACAAATGTTATACGACATGTTGTTTCTAGGGCATACCCATAAAATGAATTTAATAAATTCAAATAATTCATCATCTATCTAACCATTATCATAAGAGTCCTATTCCTTCTTTTCGCCACACCATTCAGCTGGGGTATGCCCGATGTAGACAATTTGAGATTTAATCTCAATTTCTGATTAATAGCTCCTAACTATCCTAAGAGGTACTCGACATCACGATTAAATCATAATGACAATATATTTTCCATGACGCTTCACTGTACTAGCCTTGCAATTCTTGAATTAATCAAAGAACTTAGACATGCAGTGCATCAAATAAATATATCGGTATCTAGAATAATCTTCGAATATTCATAACCACCCCTCGCCTGGATAATATTAGGTCCGCTTGAATTAGAATGAACTAATTCCAACATATATATTTTTGGCTCTACACCCCTTTGCCTTGAAAAGGTAATTAATCATTTTTACTTCCAAGCAAGACTCAAAAGTCTTATAGTTTCCACTTCAGATAAACCTAATGGTCCATCGGCTATCAACTTTTGAATCATACTCAAGTAAAATGATCTAGTCTTAGAAGCCAAATGTATGTTTAGTTAATCTCCGAAGGTTCCTTTCTCTTACTAATATTAGGAGATGCATTATTAATTATTATTTGTTGCATCCGTGGGATAAACATGATTTAAGAGTGTATAAATTTTCACCAACGTACCATAATGGATTATAGCTCCATCTATCATCACTATGACGATGTCATTTAAATGAAATGAAGTATCTATCCGTAAATGCATAGAAACTGAAATTAAATTCTTTCTATGAAAACGTACGTAAAGACAATTTCTCAAAATCAAACGTCTACTCATATCATTAGATAAATAAACAACTCCCACTGTAATAGCCACTACTCTTGTAGTTTTACGTATGTCGTAACAATCTTATCCTCACTTAGTAATAAATATTTAGTGATTCCAGTATCTACACACTTCGTGTCAGTAGATGCCATCACTAATCATGTTTAAACAACTAGTGAATAAGATATAAAACTTGTTCACATCATGATGAAAATGGCTTTCCTTTGCCACATGTTTTGTCAGAAGTTTCCCACCATATACAACCTCGTATTTCAGGTAGAACTTGCTCAAAATATCCAGGCAAATTTTGAAGAATAAATTGATCCATGTTTCCCCTCCAATTTCTACTTCATGTATTTCCAATCCATTCATCAAATTCAATCATGATCTTCCCGTCTTTTAACTTACTCAAGTATCCGAGAGTTACATGAGACCATCATATTACTATGAACCTATCATCTCTTCACTAGAGACTTTAATAGGCATCATGAGACGTCCTTTGTGAGAACACACATGTATTTTCTTAAGCAGTAAAATTCAAAATCAAGATTCTTTTCTAATCAAATAATTTGGACAAGTAAATATAATTTCTTTTAGTTAACTATAAGTGAGATAAAACCATTTAAAATTCAGAGAATCACAAATAAATATACCGATCAAATCTTTGAATTTTATCCATTTATATTGATTCCCTCAAAATAATATAAAAATAAAATTCACCGACATCTCAAGCACCGTGATCTGCAAGCCACGATAGTATGGATGTTTACAAACCGGAACATTTACAAGAGAAGGTTTTACCCATTAATTTCATTTGTCAACCTAACCTAATGACAAAATAATTAATAGTTGGTTCCTCTTTGGCCATGCAAATAAAAGCAGTGACTCCGCTGTTAAGGATACTTATTATTTGCATCTAAGTGTACGTCATTATTTGATCCCAAGTCTATTGCACAAGCTTATGTGTCTTACAGATGGAGAAGTACACACGTGCTTGGATAACTTCCTACAGTCATCAATTATAAGTTTGTACCAGTGAACCGCATATAAACTCATCCGATATGGAGGAAGGTCTATGCCAACGCGCAAGTTCATATGCATCACTTTACAAACATAATTATTTAATGAAGTCTGTTCCAGCAATCCATGAATAAACTCATCCGATGGGGAGGAAGACTCTAATGCCGACGCGCAAGTTTATTCACATTGCTAACAAACCAATAATGGAGGCCGCTGGAATTTATTACCAATCCCCTCTCCCACTTAGTAATTTAACACCAAGGGGTTTTTATATGCATATAATATTTACATTAAAATACGCAACCTAGCATGCTCCTATTACAGCAAACAAGGCAGTAAATCACGGAGAACATGCATACATATATAACAATAATTAAATAATTAAATCAAATTATGACAGTTATATAACAGCGAATTCGATTGTTCGCCACCAATCACGAATGCGAGCAACCTAATATGAAAATCCGATGCCGGTCTTCAAGAATTTTCCTCCAGATTCCTCGCTCGACAACCTTTTCCACCTTCTAGTACCCTGCCCCGTGCGCCTATGCCTTACAACCGTGCATAGCACCGGGTGCTATGTCGTGTGCTCCGCCTGGCTTCCTGCAAGCCAGCTTGCCCGATAGCTAAAGGTCATGCCCGACAATAGCCCAGCAACATGCCAAGCCGCTCACCACACTGCTCAGTTGCTAGCTTCACACGCCCAGCTGAAGGTTGATCCACAGGCCTTCCCGTCTGGCATCACGCACGATAGCTTTGCCCAGCAACTACTCAAGACGTGCGTCCCACCATGCCACTTGCCGAGCATCAATCCACAACCGTGCACATCACCGAGCTCTTAACCGTGTGTGTCGCCCGGCTACCTGCTCAGCACCATGCTTGATTTCGTGTATCTCGCCCGGCTTCAGGTAAGTCGCTCGACCATCAGCCCGCCTCCACACACGTTTCTGGGCAGGAGAACATGCTGCAACTCCCGACTTCCCACTTGAAATGGGCACCACGCCCGATATCAAACTCACCACCATGTGCCATCTCCTTCCTGCCGGCGCGCATCACCGAGTGCGCCATCAAGAATCTACGCTTGGGATACAGCTGAGACTCACCCGGATTGCTGATGGACCCGCCCGGAACTGGGGCAGACTCGCCCAGAAAATTGCCAGTGGACTTGTTCGAAACCCTTCTGTACTGCTCAGAAACTCGTAGAGGTCTCGTCGGGACTGCACCGAATCAAGCGCCGAACCTGGTGACCACCTTCCACGCCCGTCCATCAACAGACTTCCAGGCACACTGTCGAATGGCCAGTTTGCCATTCCGTGTGCAATTGGGTGCCTAGACGTGCAGTGCACCGATCGCCTCACATGGGATCAGGCCCAGCCCATTACACGGCTCATCATTCGGTTCCCTTCACCATGCCCGATTCCCTATGCTTCATCAAGTTCTTCACCAGGTATGAATTCGACGAACAGTTCCGCCAATTCTCCTCACGCCATCAATAGAACAGTTTTCGACAAACAAGATAAAAATAAACGATGTCCAGCGACAGAGTCACATAGGGTTTCACAGGCAATACATTAACATGTACCAAACCCCAATCTCCATGTGATTCTTAATTGCAAAAATTAAATCACATAATCACAAAAACCCTAGCTAACGTGTCACGTTTCACCACGAAACCGACGCTCTTATACCAATTGTTGGCATTCGATCGTGTGGTTAACATGAACCGTTAGGGTTCCATACAATTCTACTGCAGCGGAAGCAAAAGAGTAGAATTTTATTACCTTTCACCAGGTTCATGTAGAGGATGATCAGCAGCAGCAGTAAACGACCTTTTGATCTTCTGCTGTATTCCCAAGTCAGATCTTGACGTCGTGTGGGCGACGATCTTCAAGATCTCCTCAATCTGCTTTCCTCCCTCTTTCTGTCGTATGTTAGGCACCAGTATTAGGGTTCCAATAAGCTAAGGTGACTTATATACATGGGCTACAGCAGGGACTAGGAGGAGAAATTGGGTTGGGCCTCCATTGGGCTTAAGTATCCAAGCTTAGCCCAAAGCTTATACTTAAGTCCAATGATAATAATATAGTCCACTAAAATATTATTACTGCACTGCCTTTCCAATCCCAAAATTATGTTTTGGGCTCCTTCTAATTATGAGACTGTTAGTCTCCCCTTGCTTAAGATATACAATGTCCATTAATTAATTAAGTTACTGACAACTCCATTAATTAATATCTCATCCAAGAGTAGTACCATTCAACCTCATTATCATGCCGGAATAAATCCACCTGCAGGGTTTACATAATAATCCTTATGAGCTCCTCAAGGGGACATCATCAACCTATGACGGACCTGGATTCTTTCTACAATCAATAGCAAACCATAGAGACAGCACTACTTCCCAACTCACCGAGTTTGTTGATTTAATTACATGTAAATCTCACCCATTGATGAATCAAAGAAATACATACTGCCCTACGTGTTGAGGTTATTGTATAGGGATTAAGAGCACAAACTTCCATAATAACAGAGATCAAGTTCTTCTATAAGTCAGTATAAGTCGAACGATCTCAAGCAGTCCTGCTTAATACAAACGTGTACTAATGTGATTCTATAACCAAGACAAGCTAATACCAAACCACACTACAATCATCCCAATAGAGAGTCCCCGTCTATCTCGGTTGTAAGCATCTGTTTATACTTTATAAGAAAACCAAAAATATGATCTTCCGCGTATTGTCGCACAACATATTATCTACAGTATAAAGTAAATGGACTATTGCATCGTGCATATAAATAAATTATAAGATGCAATCATTTGATCATATGATTCTCATTTCAAATAAATTGTTACAACATTGTTCATACTAAAGCTAGACTTTTAGTATACAATCCAAGAATAGCTATTCAACGATGACTTTGGTTCACTAGAGACATCGACGTATTTTTTTAGCTCGGTGGAAACAAAATCCTTTTCCTTAGGATCTTCTCAAATAGAAATAGAGATCGAAGTAACTAGAAATATTGTTAGAATGACCTTCTTCTAGAAGGATCATCTAGAAAGCAATTCATTTTGTTTGCATTCAAACAAAAAGCTGACGTAGGTGTTATGGGTATAATTTTGTTCATTTTGTTCACATCTTAAATATACGAATTTACTGATATTCTATAAAGGAGCCGAATGAAACCAAAGTTTCATGTTTGGTTTTGAATTAGAGACATTCAAAGCACTGAATTGAACGTCTACTAAAACCCCTAGCCTTCCAAGCTAACGATGCTGGTTCGATTCCCGCCACCCGCTTATTTCCTTTTTTTTGAAATATTCTATTCTAAAAATTTCTATTAGAATTCTATTCTAGAATATAGATAATCTATTTTAATTACGATTAGTGAATCATTGAATATACAATTCCAAAAGGATCTAACATATAATCCTTAATCCTATTTTTATTTGTTTTCAATTCAATAAAAATATGAAAAAATCAGAATGAACAGCGTCCATTGTCTAATGGATAGGACAGAGGTCTTCTAAACCTTTGGTATAGATTCAAATCCTATTGGACGCAATAAATTTCCATCTATTTTTGATTTCAAAAGACTTTTTGCATAATTTGAATCCGAGACACTTGACTCCTTTTTGTGATTCCTTTTTGAAAAAAAGGGAACAATTTATGCTTGTTCTTGAAGAAGCTTCTTTCAAAAGGGCTTCCGCTTCTTCACTAAATGTCTTAGTAGAAGATTGATGAGCGTTTTCTCAACACACAATTAATCCCCAAATATGAAGGATATCAATTGTAGTTTCGAAAGGTGACCAAGTGAATATCGAACCCAAGGGATGGCATATTATCAATTTAATTATTATCTACATTAATTAACACAAGGCAATATAGTTTAAGGTTTAGAATTATTAAACTAATAAACAAGTAATTAAAATAACAATAAAATAAAGTCACATGAAGAATACGAAAGTGGATCAAGTAGGAGAATAGGTAGCCCTAGGATAATCCAGTTTCACTAATTAATCTCCCTTCCATGTGTTGGTGTCCGACTCTGCCTTGTGGAATATGGACACATCACTAAGCCATGCAAATCTACTCTATAGACACAAGTAAATATGCGTGTAACACGTGTGAATAACCTTGGAGCAAGAGACGTAATTTTACCCCCCTTTCTAGGTACTATCAGTATCAATTATTTTTCATGTCTAGAATTTAACCCGATATGATCTCCCTTTATAGGTACTATAAAATTACCCTCTTTATCCTGCTTACTAACCTGAATTCAATTCAATTAATAAACATTCATATATGACAGTTCTAATGAAGCTTCGAAGTCCCCTCACTTAGAATCATAACATGGAATCTTGCTCAGCAGTGGACACACTCAATTAATAACCAAGATATGTATTCAGACTCTACATAACAGTTAATGATGCACAAAATGACTATGAGTATGAATTAAGAAAGCACGATCATATATAAAATAAATCCACAAGTAGTGTTGTACGGAGTGTACACATGGAAGTTCAATTAACTAGATAAAACTTTCACAACCCTAGTTCTACCAAAGAGGCTCTAGCCCATGATGTTAAGAAGAACAATCATGGATGTTGGATAGATCTTACCCGGATGTCCAGAAAATACAAGATAAATTAGGAAACAAATAAACCCAGCGTCATCGCGTCCTTCTCGCTCTTGAATTCTCCTCTTAGTTCTCCCCTTATTTCCGCAAATAAATCTTCAAAGTGATGGATGGATGGAGGAAAGTATGATGGTTGGGGGGTGATCCCCCCTTGTGGGGTGCGGTATGGTTGTGGCCTCTCTTTTGGCTCTCTTGTATAATGGATGTTGTCTCTACTGCTGCATAAACCTTCTTTTATTCTTGTAATTGCACCTCCCGGGCCTGGAAATGGCTTTTTAAGTGATCACAAGCGTTAATGGTGTAAAAATATGGATATGGTTAGTTTCGAGCATCGATTCGACCTCAGCAACAGGTCGAATTGAACCTTTTAGGTCGAATCGAAGGTCGAATCGGCACACTGTAAGTCCCAGGTGCTCGATTCGACCAACTGCCCTGGGCGAATCGATGCGACAAGGTCGAATTGGCATCCCAGCCAATCGTTTCGACCTTGATTTGACCTGATGGCCAGGTCGAATCACCCCATCATGGTGGAATCCGTCTTCTGTACAAGTTGTGCTACTGATTCGACCTGAAGGGCAGGTCGAATTGACCTCCTTCAAGTCGAATCAAACTCCTTCTTCGTCCCAAACAGATGGCTTTGACTTTCTTTCTTCCGTATTCAACACTTCCACTTCGATTTCCTTCGAAAACCCACTTAAATAGCTCCATCAACACCTGATTCATGCCTTTTCACAATATATATCAGTTTTCAACTGATTTCATCTTCAAACACTACATAATAGCACAAATCTAGGTGCAAGATTCATGAATTTACACACTCATCAAACCCCCAAACTTACATGTAGCTCATCCCGAGGCAACACAATCAAACCAAGGAGTAGTGTATAATTCACGAGATCACCAAGTACAACACAGAAAAATTACAAAAGTTGGATGTGCGTTTTCAGCCTTCTTGCACAAATTGCACCTTTTCTCCAACTTTGCACTTTTAATCATTTTTCCACCTAAAACACAACAAAACACCTCAAGTGCACCTTATTCTCACATATAATGAATATATGACACTTGTGCTAATATATAACAAGAATTTTCATCAAAAGGTGTTAAATTGGACACTCAAACATGCTAATCTTCACTCTTATCAATCTCCTAAACTTACCCGTTGCTCATCCCGAGACAACAAAATAAAAATAAAGAGAGAGAGAGTATGAAAATTAGCGGGGAAACAAGGACTATGACCAATACCTCTCTTCAAAATACAATTGTCCTCAACTTAGGTCATGTAACTCTCATTACATGTAATAATCAATTCATAGCTTACAAGTTAAGACAATCACCACCAATTCAAATGCTCCATTGACATGCTCTTATGGGAAGTATGTATAACTCGCACTCAAGTGTAAAGATGTACACTTATGGGTTAAGGTGTTTACGCTCAGATTCAATTCAAGTGAATACGTAATCATAAGCTTGCCAAATATCTCAAACTCTCCACCACTAAAAATATGATTCGACAATGGGATCAAAAAGGACTTTTCTTTTGGATGTAATATTGGCTCTTTGGTAATGGTAGGAAATATATGGATAATGTGACTCAATTAGTAGAGAATTAAAACTGGAGATCTTTTATACTGCAGATTTTTTTACACTTCAAGGTTATCCAGCTTCATGTTCTTCTAATTTTCTTTTCTCTCATTTCCTTCAAGCTCAGCATACTTTTTCTTTCCTTTTTTTTTTCTCAAGGTTCCAGTTTCAAGCACTACCTCTAATATCTCGGGGTACCAGTTTCTGGCACTACCCCTAAGAAACTTATTTTTAAGCTCATAATCCCTTGTACAACTCCAAATATTTTATTTCTTCCAAACCCCATCAAAATCAACTTCACACACTTTGACAACATTTATTCTCCACTAAATATAGGAATTTAAGGCTCGAATAGGATATCAAAGTGGCCATCTTTGTAGGTTGCCAAAGAAATAAGGCTTTTAAGCTCAACGGGGGCTAACTACGGATTTATTTATTCGTTAGGAAATTATTTGGCTAAGTGACTCATAAATTCAAGGATGACCTAAAATCATCTCCCATCATCTAACACACATGTAGTTTCAAGTAAGACAAGAGGCAAGTTCTAGAATACACGCACAAGAATGATACTTACCAGAAAAGAAATATCATATGATTATGTACATGATCAACGAGGCTCAAAATCTCACATGTGTTTTTAACAAGTAACAGAGCACTTTTCATGGTAAGTAATATCCCACAAGTACAAATAGAACTTCATATCACAAAATAACTCAAGTACACTTCCTTCATCAATTTCAAGAGCATATGAATTTTAGAACACTTCAAAAATATAAGCTCACATGGATCACCACCATAAACTCAATCCTTCACTCTCATGAATTATAAGCACACATAAAAATTAGAATAAGGAAACGAGGGCACCTAATTTTTTTTCAACGTATGCACGAGCTCCTCGAATCAAAGCCCTAATGTAGAACTCGTCTTGCCACTCTTTTACCTTTTTCTATCATCAAAGCTCAAACACACTCATCATTACAGATTCGTCAATAATAAAATAGGAGAACTATAATAAAGAATCAATTGACTATCTAATCGACTCCACACACTAGAAACACCACTGAACACTAGGCAAATTGCAAAAAATTGATATATCAAAACCGATTAAAGTTTCAGCATTCCGTAAAAAATCAACTCCCCTAGCAAATATTACAAAGAAAAGATTATACTATTGGCGCTTCAATGAGGTAAGTACATTACATCCCCCCAAACTTAGTAAAACCATAAGTTGAGACTAAGTTTGCAAGAGATGTAATTGCCGATTAATAAGTACCTTAAATATAAAAATTTCTTACTCACACGAAAGAAATAAAACAATAAAACGGAAGGGCAAGCCCCCCAACAGGCGCTCATGTTTAACGTCGGAGAGTAGCGACGGATGTAACCTTTTAACTACTGAATCAGAGGACGGTCTTCTCGCATCCTCACCTTCAAATACTTTCTTTCCCTCTTCTTGTCTACACTCAACACCTCACCTTTCTTGGTTACAAAAATATGATCATAGAAATTTCCTTCCTCCCATGGTTATCTAGACACCTCCTTGTCAATCTTCCACTTAAATTCAGAATCATCTGCCTTAGAAAAATCGAGATTAAACAAGTTAGAAACCACATCAACGCTCTTGCACGATTGAGTCTCCATGGGCATCTTCATTGCATGATCAAGAGAGAAAACCACATCTTCATTATTCATCTGCAGTCTAAGCTTCTCGGCTCTCAACGTCTTTACTCTTTCCCACTTCTTCACAACTATAAGCTCAGTATTCTGTCCTTGGGATGGTACGGGAGTAGCATCAACATCATGCAAAGCATTTGGCATGGAAAACGGTGAAGGACAGAATGATTCGACCTGGATTCGACCAAGGCTGCAGGTTGAATTGGGTATGTAGTGGTCAAATTGATCTTCTGGAACACGATTCTCACTCTATATCTCCGATTCAACCTAGATTCGACCTGAAGGTCTAGTTGAAGTGAAGTCCCCCAGGTCGAATCAACTCTCTGTAAGATTTCTGCCATCCGATTCGACCTGGATTTGACCTGAAAGTATGGTTGAATTGATATTGTGTTGGTTGAATCAGGCTTCTGACGAAACAGAGTGCTCCGGATGGGTGGATTCGACCTGGATTCAACCTGGATTCGACTTGATAGCCAGGTCGAATCGACTGGATGTTGGTCGAATCGAGGCACTGGTGCTTCCAAATCACGTCCAGTGGGCCAATTCGACCTTCCCTGTTGGATTCGACCTGTAGTGTAGGTCGAATCGAGGTCGAATTAAGCTCTCGACATCTCCAATTCTGATTCCAGCCTCATCGGTCCCTCGTACTGTGTTCCAGACCTTAACGTGATGGCTTTATCTTCTAATTTTTGTGTTAATTGATTCACTTTCGTGGTCATCTGCCCCATAATCAAAGTAAGGTCCTTCAACTGCTTAGATAAATTTGCATGATCAACATTCATTCTAGCTTCAATGTGGTCAACCCTTGCATCGTTCTCAGCTATGTATCGATTGAAGGTATCTTTAACACTCTTCACTTCTTGCTGCTTCAGACTAGGCCCCTTAGTGTCAACTCTGTAATTTGCTTCTGCTGGGACTCTAGTAGCTTGTTGATGTTAGCTAGACTAGAGACGATCTCATCATCCCTATTCGGCTTCACTTGATGTTCAACCTGCGCCACCTTGCCAAGTATATATGATCCTCTATCTATCTCTACTGGCCAGTTACGTGAATTCATAGAGATGTCTTCAAACAACTTTTCTACTTCAAGTGTTGTCTTAGATAACAGCGCTCCTCCTGATGATGCATCAATAAAAACACGCGACTCACAATCTAATCCATAGTAGAAGATACTTATGTATTCAGCCTTAGGCATCCTATATTGTGGGCACCTCCTGATCATATCTTTAAATCTATCCCATGCCTCATCAAATTTCTCACCCTGATTAATAACAAATCGGGTGATCTCTTACCTCATCCTTAAGATCCTCGAGGGTGGCATGTATCTCTCTAAGAACTTCTACTGCAGTTGGTCCCATGTGTTGGCAATTGGATCGTGCGGTTCAACGTGATCCGTTTAGGTTATCAGGTAAACAGTAACAGCGGAAGCAATAAAACGTTTACCGTACTTCTGGGTTGGTGTAGAGGATGAATCGCTGCAGAGAACTACCTCTCGATCTTCTGCAGTATGTCCCAAGTTGAATCCTGCTGTTGTGTGGGCAACAATCTGCAGGATTCTCTCAATCTGTTCCTGATCCTTTCCGTTCTACGTAAGAGGCGCAGACTTTTATTAACAGGAACTGAGATAACTTATTTATAAGGGCTACTGCAGGGACCAGGAGGAGAAATTGGGCTGGGCCTCAATTGAATTTAATTAACCAAGCTTAGCCCAAAGCTTTTAATTAAATCCAATAATAATAATATAGTCCACTAAAATATTATTATTGCACTACCCATCCAATCCCAAATTATGTTCTGGGCTCCTTCTTATTATAAGCCCGATAGTCTCCCCATGTTTAAGATATTCAATGTCCATTAATTAATTAAGTTACTGACAACTCTAATTAATTAATATCTCGTCCGAGAGTAGTACCACTCAACCTTTTTATCATGCCGGAAATTAATCCACTTGCAAGATTTACATGATAAACATTATGAGCTCCTCAAGGGGACATCATCAACCTATGACGGACATGGATTCCTTCTACAATCAACAGCACACCATAGATACAGCACTACTTCCCAACTCACCGAGTTTGTTGATTTAATACTTATAAATCTCACCCATTGATGAATCAAAGAAATATATACTGCCCTACGTGTCGAGGTTATTGTATAGGGATTAAGAGTACGAACTTCCATAATAACAGAGATCAAGTTCTTCTATAAGTCAGTATAAGTCGAACGATCTCAGGCGGTCCTACTCAATACACACAAGTGCACTAATGTGATTCTATAGCCAAGACAAGCTAATACCAAACCACACTACAACCATAACGATAGAGAGTCCCCGTCTATCTCAGTTGTGAGCATCTGTTTATACTTTATAAGGAAATCGATAACATGATCTTCCGCGTGTTGTCGCACAACATATTATCTACAGTACAAAGTAAATGGACTATTGCATCATGCATATAAAATAAATTATAAGATGCAATCATTTGATCAATGATTCTCATTTCAAATATTGTTATAACATTGTTCATACTATAGCTAGGCTTTTAGTGTACAATCCAACAATCTCCCACTTATGCTAAAAGACTATGCTGTCATGTCTTCTGCCATACATCTGATTCCTACTCCCACTACACGACCATTAAAAGCTCTCGCCTTAATGTCCTTGTAAATGGATTTACTAGGTCATCATCCGATGCAATCTAGGCGACAACAACCTTCCCCTCATTATACGATTTCTCGTAACAGGTGGTACTCGCGCTCCATGTGTTTAATTGCCTTATGGACTTGTGATTTCTTCAAGTTTGCAACTGCACCAATATCAACAATGTAAATTGTGATATCCTTGGGCAAACTTAGAAACACTTCGAAGTCCATCTTGAAGTTTCTAGAGTCACATAGATACTTTGGCAGCCTCATAGGCTCCAATTCATCATCTTTCCATGATGGAGTCCGGAGTCTGAAATATATTTCTATATAACACTCCTCCACATTATGACTCTACTTCCTAAAATTAAACACATAACCTTTGAGGAGAATTTACTACCGTCCAATCTGACTAAAAAATCCGAATCTACGTAATCCACAAGAAGCAGTGAATCTGTCCAGTAAGTTCATATATAATTTCCAGTCCTTCTCAGGCACTTTATATATGTCTTACTACAGTTCATCATTCTTGATCCGGGTTACCTTGATACCCACTGTTCATGCGTTAACCAAAACAGATATCCAACTTCGTTCATAGCATTCCATGAATAAACTCATCCGATGGGGAGGAAGGCTCTAATGCCGACGCGCAAGTCTATTCACATGCTAAATGAGTATGGACTGTATCATTTATGAAACTTGAGATAAGCATAACATCCTTTCTTGTGATCCGTATTACCGTGATCAAAAGGATATATTTTGCCTTTCTTAAGTCCTTCATTTCTACCGCTTTATTAACCATACCCATACGCCCGATAATACTCTTTCATTGTTTCTAATGAGCAAGATACTATCTACGTATAGTACAAGAAACACCACCCACGTTTCCGTCACTCTTTACAACACGCAAGACTCATCCGCTCATTGATTTAAATCCATGCCACTGGATTACCTAATCAAAACAGATGCTTCACGATCTCAAAGCTTGCTTTAGTCCATCGCTGGACAGTTTTAAGCTTACTATCAAAATGCTATTAGCACTTTGCAATGAATTACTCTGGTTGCTTCACATAGATGTTTTCCTCAAGACTTCCAATCAGGAAAGCTGTCTTGACATCTATTTGCTGTTCCTCATAGTTAAATATGAGCAACAACAAATAAAAGAATCCAGATCAATATTAGCATAGCTACCAGCGAAAATGTTTCCTCATAATTGAGCCATTTCTTTCTGAGTACACATTTTCACAACAAGCTTTGCTTCCAAGGTTTTGACCTTTCCGTATGATCCTCTTTTATTTCGTATGACCACTGCAATGGTTTTTACACCATTTTAGTGATCGTATAAGCTCCGGACTTAATTTAGAATCCGTAGATTCTATTTCAACATTCATTGCAACTTACTAAGATTCTGCATTTTAATCTTGTAGTGCTTTGTCATATCCGTGGGTCTATTCCATGTTTACTAGGGACCAAGTCTCGCGACTTTCCCAAAACATAAATTTATGGGTTGTCAAACAACCCTCCCACTACGACAAGGCACTACATGTAATTGTGTATCAGACGTGACACGTGTTGCAGTTTACCTTGTGGTATATCCTCTTGTACACATGGTACTTCTACTTCGTGTTTTCCTCTCACCTTTTTTTTAGAACAATTCATACATGGGTTTGTGATTTATTACATAGTCCTTTTTCCAAAAATCTAGTTATTGTGTTAACAATTACCCTTCGATCTTTTGGACTAAATAAATCACCCTTCATTTTTCTAGAATATCCCATATACAGACAAAACATTTTACGAATTACTGTATCTAGGGCATATCCATAAATGAATTTATTCCAAATAATTCATCATTTATCTAATCATAACCATAAGATCCTTATTCCTTCTATCCACCACACCATTCAGCTGGGGCATGCCCGGCGTAGTCAATTTGAGATTTAATCTCAACTTCTGATTAATAGGTCCTAACTATCCCTTGAGGTATTCGCCATCACGATTAAATCGTAATGACTTAATATATTTTCCATGACGCTTCACTGTACCAGCCTTTCAATTCTTGAATTAATCCAAGAACTTAGACATGCAGTGCATCAAATAAATATATTGGTGTCCAGAATAATCTTCGAATATTCATAACCACCTCTCGCCCGGATAATGTTAGGTTCGCTTAAATCAGAATGAACTAATTCCAACATATATATCTTTGGCTCTATACCCCTCAGCCTTGAAAAGGAAGTTAATCATTTTTACTTCCAAGCAAGACTCGCAAGTCCGATAGTTTCCACTTCAGATAAACCTTACGGTCTATCGGCTATCAACTTTTGAATCCTACTCAAGTAAAATGAAATAATCTTAGACGCCAAATGTATGTTTAGTTCATCTCCGAAGGTTCCTTTCTCTTACTTATATTAGAAGATGCATTATTTAATTACTATTTATTGCATCTGTGGGATGAACATGATTTAAGAGTATACTTATTATCCACCAACATACTTTAACGGATTAAAGCCTCATTCCTCATTACTATGACCATGTCATTTAAATGAAATGAAGTGTCCATCAGTTAATGCATAGAAACCGAAATCAAATTCTTTCTATGAAATGTACGTTAAACAATTTCTCATAATCAATTGTTTATTCTTATCATGAGATAAATAAACAACTCTCACTGCAATAGCCACTACCCTTGTAGTTTTACCCATGTTTTAACAATCTTATCCTTACTAAGTGATAAACATTTAGTGATTCCAGTATCTACTCACTTCGTGTCAGTAGATGCCATCACTAATCATGTTTAAATAATTAGTAAATAAGATATTAAACTTGTTCATATTATGATGAAAATGACTTTCCTTTGCCACATGTTTTGTCAGAAGTTTTCCACCATATACATCCTCTTGTATTTCAGGTGGAACTTACTCAAAACATCTAGGCAATTATGGAGAATTAAATTGACTTAGGTTTCCCTTTCAACTTCTATTCCATAATCTTCCAATTCATTCATCAAATTTTATCATGACCTGCAGCATTTTAAAATAACTCAAGTATCCGAAGAGTTACATGAGACCATCATATTTCTATGAACCTCTCACCTCTTCACTAGAGACTTTAATAGGCATCATGAGCCGTCCTTTTATGAGAATACACATGTATTTCCTTAAGCAGTAATTTTCAAAACCAAGATTCTTTTCTAATCATCTAATTAGGACAAGTAAAATTAATGTCTTTTAGTTAACAAATAGTGAGATAAAACCATTCGAAATTCAGAGAATCACAAATAAATTTACCGATCAAATCTTCGAATTTTATCCTTTTATATTGTTTCCCTCAAAACAATATAAAATTAAAATTCACCGACATCTCAAGCACCGTGAGTCTGCAAGCCACGATAGTGTGGACGTTTACAAACTCGAATATTTACAAGAGAAGGTTTTACCCATTAATTTCATTTGTCAACCTAACTTCATGACAAAATAATTAATAGTCGGTTCCTCTTTGGCCATGCAAATAAAAGCAGTGATTCCGATGGGGAGGATACTTATCATTTACATCTAAGTGTACACCATTATTTGACCCCAAGTCCGCGGCCCAAGCTTATGTGCCTTACAGATAGAGAAGTACACACGTGCTCGGATAACTTCCTACAGTCATCAATTACAAGTTTGTACCAGTGAACCGCATATAAACTCATCCAATAGGGAGGAAGGTCTAAGCCAACGCACAAGTTCATATGCATCACATTACAAACGTAATTATTTAATGAAGTCTGTTCCAGCAATCCATGAATAAACTCATCCGATGGGGAGGAAGGCTCTAATGCCGACGCACAAGTCTATTCACATTGCTAACAAACCAATAATGGAGGCCGCGGGAATTTATTACCAATCCCCTCTCCCACTTGGTTATTTAATTACCGAGGGTTTTTAACATGCATATAATATTCAGAAATAAATATACATCCTAGACATGCTTCTATTAACAGCAATTTAAATAAATCACATAGAACATGTCTTGCATATATAACAATTAATTGTCAAGTTAAAACAATTAAATCAGTTATATATCATTAATTAATTGCTTAAAATATTGGATCAATTAAATAGGCCCAGCTGACCCAAACTTTATTAGCATAAATGAGCAACCCATTAATAAAATAATTAAGCCCATTTACCCTGCCAATTTATTCATTAAGGTCTAGCCCAATATTTAACTCAGGCCCAACATAATACCCACAATTAATTAAAATAAAGCAATAAACATAGCCCAGTAGCCCATTGTCCATTTAATTAAAATTGGGCCCAATAGCCCAAAACCAAATTAAAATTTGGGCAGCCTTATATTTATTACTGTATTGGCCCCATTTGAAAAATTAATAGGCCCATTAAACCTGCCAGCCCATAATATCTAAATGACATAGGCCCAGCAAACATGAAACCTATCCTGAAAGGCCCAAAACCAATACATTGGCCCAATACCCGTGCTGCCCTAATGCTCCTCTCACCCGCCGCAACGGAAAAACCGCTGCAGCCGGCGGATCCAATCACTGCCGGAAACGAGCCGCCAGGACGCCGCCGTGCAAACATCACAGTCCCGCCAGCTGGTGATACCCGCTCGCCAGGAACGAGCCGCCATCCAGCCGCCCACATCAAGCAGCAGCTGTCGGAGCATCCAGGTGTCGCTGCCACCGGCGCAGCCGCCCAGAAACTATCGGAATCGTACCGTCAGGACACCACGACTAGAACCCCACAATCGTCAGACACCGCCGTCGAACGGGATCCGCCGACACTCCACGTCGTCGTCATCTGGACCCACGATCTGCCCGGCGCTGCGTCGATCTGCCGCAGCGCAATCCGCCGCTGCCATCTTGAAACCTGAGTCCTTCTTCTTCAGCCGACTAACCCAGTCGACGACCGGTCAGAACTCCGCCAGTCCACGGCGAGAACCATCGGAATCCATGGCGAATCCATCTGCAACAAACCCTTTCGACCAAAGCATAGCTGACTCGCTGTCATAGGCCACCGCCGTGGTTGCTGATTCGCGCTGTTAATCCGATCAGGATCCTCTCTGGACATCGCGTAACGCCGATCATCTCTGACCCGACCGGAATCTGGTTGGATTGGCACAGATGCATCCCGACTCGATCGAATAAACTGACAACTTGAACCCACCACTGGTTCGACAGGCAGCCTTTACCGAGCAGTTGCCACCGGTCCGTCTTCCAGCCTTCACGCGCCGTCAGATGACTCCTGCTTCGAGTCGACACGCGCCGCTGGCTTCTTGACCCCAGTCATCACGCGCCATCGCCTTCTCACCCATCGACCCATGTGTGTGTGTGAGATACAGGGTGATAGGAAAGAGATAGGATTCCCAGATGTGTAACTCGATGTGTGATTTGTATGTCCAGAAATAAGGAATTAATATACAATCATACATAATTACATGATTAAATCCAGATTATACCATATAATCAAATAATCACAATAACCCCAACCATACGTCTCACGTTTCACCACGAAACCAACGCTCTGATACCAATTGTTGGCAATTGGATCGTGCGGTTCAACGTGATCCGTTTAGGTTATCAGGTAAACAGTAACAGCGGAAGCAATAAAACGTTTACCGTACTTCTGGGTTGGTGTAGAGGATGAATCGCTGCAGAGAACTACCTCTCGATCTTCTGCAGTATGTCCCAAGTTGAATCCTGCTGTTGTGTGGGCAACAATCTGCAGGATTCTCTCAATCTGTTCCTGATCCTTTCCGTTCTACGTAAGAGGCGCAGACTTTTATTAACAGGAACTGAGATAACTTATTTATAAGGGCTACTGCAGGGACCAGGAGGAGAAATTGGGCTGGGCCTCAATTGAATTTAATTAACCAAGCTTAGCCTAAAGCTTTTAATTAAATCCAATAATAATAATATAGTCCACTAAAATATTATTATTGCACTACCCATCCAATCCCAAATTATGTTCTGGGCTCCTTCTTATTATAAGCCCGATAGTCTCCCCATGTTTAAAATATTCAATGTCCATTAATTAATTAAGTTACTGACAACTCTAATTAATTAATATCTCGTCCGAGAGTAGTACCACTCAACCTTTTTATCATGCCGGAAATTAATCCACTTGCAAGATTTACATGATAAACATTATGAGCTCCTCAAGGGGACATCATCAACCTATGACGGACATGGATTCCTTCTACAATCAACAGCACACCATAGATACAGCACTACTTCCCAACTCACCGAGTTTGTTGATTTAATACTTATAAATCTCACCCATTGATGAATCAAAGAAATATATACTGCCCTACGTGTCGAGGTTATTGTATAGGGATTAAGAGTACGAACTTCCATAATAATAGAGATCAAGTTCTTCTATAAGTCAGTATAAGTCGAACGATCTCAGGCGGTCCTACTCAATACACACAAGTGCACTAATGTGATTCTATAGCCAAGACAAGCTAATACCAAACCACACTACAACCATACCGATAGAGAGTCCCCGTCTATCTCAGTTGTGAGCATCTGTTTATACTTTATAAGGAAACCGATAACATGATCTTCCGCGTGTTGTCGCACAACATATTATCTACAGTATAAAGTAAATGGACTATTGCATCATGCATATAAAATAAATTATAAGATGCAATCATTTGATCAATAATTCTCATTTCAAATATTGTTATAACATTGTTCATACTATAGCTAGGCTTTTAGTATACAATCCAACACCATGGAGTGCAGTCGTCTGCATAAAGAGTCTCATACCAAGCTTCCGCCTTATCAATAAAAGAGAACTTGAATAAGGCAATCCGCCTAGCATCATCATTAGCTCCAGCTCCTTTTTGAGTGTTTGTATAACCAAGAAATCTTCGGAGATGTTGATATGTATCTTCAAAACAACCTCCAGAAAAGGGATTCTTCTCTACCATGTTAATAAGAGCGGGATGTATCTCAAAATCATCATCTTCCCCCTTGCTCCTATCAATCCCATGTTGCCAATCCCATAGTTTGTGAAAATTTTACGGATTGCAACATTATCTGGATTCTGTCTTGATCCGGCCATGTTCAGCACTGTGTGTTATTCGTTTCTTTCCTTCATATCCTTTTCCTAACGCACAAGTACCTCAGAAAAATTCAAGATTAGATTGAAATAAATAATCACAAATAAAAGTCTTAATCAAAGTAGAAATAATAAACTAATAATAACAGCCATCCCCAGCAACAGCACCAAGAACTTGATGAGCGTTTTCTCAACACACAATTAATCCCCAAGTATGAAGGATATTAATTTAGTTTCAAAAGGTGATCAAGTGAATATCGAACCCAAGGGACGACATATTATCAATTTAATTATTATCTACATTAATTAAGACAAGGCAATATAGTATAAGGTTTAGAATTATTAAACTAATAAACAAGTAATTAAAATAACAATAAAATAAAGTCACTTGAAGAATACGAAAGTGGATCAAGTACAAGAATAGGTAGCCCCAGGATAATCCAATTTCAAAAATTAATTTCCCTTCCATATGTTGGTATCCGACTCTGCCTTGTGGAATATGGACGCATCACTAAGCCATGCAAATCTACTCTATAGACACAAGTAAATATGTGTGTAACACGTGTGAATAACTTTGGAGCAAGAGACGTAATTTTATCCCCCTTTCTAGGTACTATCAGTATCAATTATTTTCCACGTCTAGAATCTAACCCGATATGATCTCCCTCTATAGATACTATAAAATTACCCTCTTTATCTTGCTTACTAACCCGTATTCAATTCAATTAATAAACATTCATATATGATAGTTCTAATGAAGCTTCGAAGTCCCCTCACTTAGAATCATAACATGGAATCCTGCTCAGCAGTGGACATACTTAATCAATAACCAAGATATGTATTCAGACTCTACATAACAGTTAATGATGCACAAAACGACTATGAGTATGAATTAAGAAAGCACGATCATATATAAAATAAATCCACAAGTAGTGTTGTACGGAGTGTACACATGGAAGTTCAATTAACTAGATAAAACCTTCACAACCCTAGTTCTACCAAAAAGGCTCTAGCCCATGATATTAAGAAGAACAATCATGGGTGTTGGATAGATCTTACCCGGATGTCCGGAAAATACAAGATAAATTAGAAAACGAATAAACCCTAGATGTAGCATCATCGCGTCCTTCTCGCTCTGGAATTTTTCTCTTAGTTCTCCCCTTATTTCCACAAACGAATCTTCAAAGTGATTGATGGATGGAGGAAAGGATGATGGTTGGGGGGTGATCCCCCCTTGTGGGGTGCGGTATGGTTGTGGCCTATCTTTTGGCTCTCTTGTATTATGGATGTTGTCTCTACTGCTGCATAAACTTTCTTTTATACTTGTAATTGCACCTCCCTGGCCTGGAATGGGCTTTTTAAGTGATCACACGCATTGACGGTGTAAAAACATGGATATGGTAAGTTTCAAGCATCGATTCGACCTCAGCAACAGGTCAAATTGAACCCTCCAAGTCGAATTGAAGGTCGAATCGACACATTGTAAGTTCCAGGTGCTCGATTCGACCAATTGCCTAGTCAAATCGACACGATGAAGTCGAATCGGCATCCCAGCCAATTGATTTGACCTTGATTCGACCTGATGACCAGGTCGAATCACCCCGTCGTGGTCGAATCCGTCTTCTGTACAAGTTGTGCTACCGATTCGACCTGAAGGGCAGGTCGAATTGACCTCCTTCAGGTCAAATCAAACTCCTTCTTCGCCCCAAACAGATGGCTTCGACTTCCTTTCTTCCGTATTCAAAACTTCTACTTCGATTTCCTTCAAAAAACCACTCAAATAGCTCCATCAACACCTGATTCATGCCTTTTCACAATATATATCAATTTTCAACCGATTTCATCCTTCAAACACTCCATAATAGCACAAATCCAGGTACAAAATTCGTGAATTTACACACTCATCAAAGATATGATTTCTTGAAACTGAGGTTTATTAGTTTTTAAGTAATATGCAATTTAACAAGAAATTTCCTTACCTGTCCAATATCTAATGAATCAAGATAACCATTTGTTCTGGTATAAAAAGTTATTATCTATTCTTCTACCGAAAGAGTGGCGGCTTGGGATTGTTTAAGCAATTCACGCAGTCGCAGACCTCTTGCCAATTGATTTTGAGTAGCTTTATCAGGATCTGAAGCAAATTGTGCAAAGGTTTCTAATTCTGCAAATTGTGCCAACTCCAATTTTAATTTACCAGCTACTTGTTTCATGGCTTTAATTTGAGCTGCAGACCCTACTCTGGAAACGGAGATACCCACATTAATAGCGGGTTTGATTCCAGCATTGAATAGATCGGCAGATAAAAATATTTGTCCATCGGTAATGTAAATTACATTAGTAGGAATATAAGCTGAAACATCTCCCGATTGAGTTTCCACTATTGGTAAGGCGGTCATACTTCCTTCACCTAAGCTAGAACTTGATTTAGCGGCTCTTTCCAAAAGTCGTGAATGCAAATAAAAAACATCTCATGGATAAGCTTCGCGACCAGGCGGTCTTCGTAATAGAAGAGGCATTTGGCGGTAAGTTTGCGCTTGTTTGGAGAGATCATCATAAATAATTAAAGTGTGTTGTTTACGGTACATAAAAAATTCAGCCAAAGCAGTTCATGTATAAGGAACGAGGTATTGTAATGTAGCGGGGGAATCCGCCGTTTAGGCTACCACAATAGTGTATTCCATAGCCCCCTTTCCTATAAAGTAGTTACTACCTGAGCTACCGAAGATGCTTTTTGCCCAATAGCTACATAAACACATATTACATTTTGACCTTGTTGATTGAGAATCGTGTCTGTGGCTACTGCTGTTTTACCGGTCTGTCTGTCTCCAATAATTAATTCTCACTGACCACTTCCTATAGGGATCATCGAATCAATAACAATAAGCCTGATTTGAAGAGGCTCATATACTGAACGCCGGGAAATAATACTTGGAGCTGGAGATTCAATTAATCGAGATTCAGAAGCCAAAATTTCCCCCCTACCATCAATAGGTTTAGCCAGGGCATTTATAACACGGCCCAAATAAGCCTCACTCACTGGTATCTGAGAAATTATTCCTGTTGCTTTTACAGAACTTCCTTCTTGTATCATCAAACCATCACCCATTAATACAACACCAACATTATTGGATTCCAAATTCAGAACAATACCTATTGTACCTTCTTCAAATTTAACTAATTCATCCGCCATTACTTCATCAAGACCATGAATATGAGTGTTGCCTAGTGGTAAGTATTCCCGCCTGTCATGCGGGTGACCCGGGTTCGATCCCCGGCAGTGGCGCCAAGAACTTGATGAGCGTTTTCTCAATACAAAATTAATCCCCAAGTATGAAGGATATCAATTGTAGTTTTGAAAGGTGACCAAGTAAATATCGAACCCAAGGGATGGCGTATTATCAATTTAATTATTATCTAAATTAATTAAGACAAGGCAATAAAAGTTGATGAATTAATTAACAACTACTAAACAATTAAATTAAAATAACAAATAAAATAAAATATCACTCGAAGAATACGAAAGTGGATCAAGTAGGAGAATAGGTAGCTCTAGGATAATCCAATTTCACTCATTAATCTCCCTTTCTTGTGTTGATGTCTGACTCTGCCTTATAGAATATGGAAGCATCACTAAACCATGCATATTTACTCTATAGACACAAGTAAACATGCGTGTAACACGTGTGAATAACCTCGGAGCAAGAGAGATAATTCCACCCCCTTTCTAGGTACTATCAGTATAAATTATTTTCCTGACCAATTGGTACTCTAACCCAATATGATCTCCCTTTATAGGTACTATAAAATTATCTACTTTATCCTACTTAATAACCCGAATTCAATTCAATTAATAAGTATTCATATATGATAGTTTTAATGAAGGTTCGGAGTCCCCTCACTTAGAATCATAACATGGAATCCTGCTCAGCAGTGAATGCACTCAATCAATAACCAAGATATGTATTTAGACTCCACATAACAGTTAATGATGCACAAAATGACCGTGAGTATGGATTTAAAAAAGCACAATCATATATAAAATAAATTCACAAGTAGTGTTGTAAGGAGTTTACACATGAAAGATCAATTAACTAGATAAAACCTTCACAACCCTAATTCTACCAAAAAGGCTCTAGCCCATGATGTTGCGAAAAACAATCATGGGTGTTAGATAGATCTTACCCGGATGTCCAAAAAATACACGATATATTAGGAATTGAATAAACCCTAGATGTGATGTCATCACGTCCTTCTCGCTCTTGAATTCTCCTCTTAGTTCTCTCCTTGATTCCACAAATGAATTTTCAAAGTGATGGATGGATGGAGGAAGAGATGATGGTTGGGGGGTGATCCCTCTTGCGGGGTATAGTATGGTTGTGGCCTTTTTTCCTCTAATCTCTTGTGTTGTCTTGTATTGTGTTTTATGGTGTGATCTACACCCCTTTTTATACTTGTAAGCTCTCCTTATAGGCCTTGGAATGGGCTTTTTGGGTGAACACATGCATTGAAGGTGTAAAAATACGGATATGGTAAGTTTCTGCACGTCAATTCGACCAAGGAGCCAGGTCGAATTCTCCCCTCCAGGTCGAATTGGCGGTCGAATTGACCTACTGGAAGCTTCAGGTGCTCAATTCGACTAGCACAGCAGGTCGAATTGAGGTGTCGTGGTCGAATCGATTCGACCTTAATTCGACCAGCACATCAGGTCGAATTGACTTGCACAGTCTCACCATTTCGCGTATAACTTCCACATCTGAGCTCCGATTTGAGTGATTCTTGTGCTCACGCGATCCTCTCTTCCTTGCCATATAAAGAACTTACAGAAACTCAAATATTTGAATATGTAACAAGTCATGCAAAGTGGACAATCGTTCTGAATAGGAATAGCTTGCGCGATGTCACCACTTTGATCATAACTCTCTCGTTTGGAATCCGATTGGGGTGTTCTTCATACCAAAACGACCCTCTCTTCAGTGTCTTTCGAACCATGTATTACATCAATAGTTTTGATCTCCACAACAACACAGAAAAATTATGAAAGTTGGATATGCATTTTTCAGCATCCTTTCACAAATTGCACCTTTTCTCCAACCATGCACTTTTGATCCTTTTTTCACCTAAAACATAATAAAACACCTCAAGTGAACCTTATTCTCATATATAATGAATATAAGACCATTGTGCTAATATATGACAATAATTCCAACCAAGAAGGTGTTAAATTGGACAATAAAACAAGCTTATTTTCAATCTCATCAAAGAGCAATACCATCGCTACTTGAAGTACGGTACCGGTATTTACAATCTTTACTTCTCTATTATATTGTTCAATACGTTCATGGAGAATATTACTAATTTCGTCGGCTCAAATGGTTACCATGAGTTTTTCTTAATTGAATTTTTTTTCTACTAATTAGTTATTTTTTTCATCGCCCCCAACATGCCAATATTGGCACTAATGGTACATAAATGTAACTCGTTATTCAAACAACTATTCAGAGTTCCTATAGCTCCTTGTAAGGCTTGTTGGAAAACCCGTTGTCGGACTTGATTAATTACCCTTTGCTGTTCAAACTGAATCGTTTCTTTTTTGTAATTTTCTAATTGTTCCAAAGTCTTATAAGTTGAATTAATAAAGTTCGATTTTTCTTGTTCTATCTCAGAGTATCCATTCACCCAAAACTGATCTGCTTCCATTTTGACTTTCCGTAAGCGGGCCTGGGCTTTTTCCAGCTATTCAATGGCCCTCCCACGCAGTTCTTCTAAATTTCGAATAGTATTCAAGATCCTCTGTTTTCAATTATCTAATAAATCACTTAATGAAAGTAGATTATCTTTCCGTACATTTTAAAACTTCCATAATCCCTTCCCGAACCAAACGTGAATCTTTCGATTCATTTCGCTCTCACGCTCAATTACTTAGGGTAAATTCTCATAGCTTTTTTATGAATGTAATGAGCCTTTCCTCATCATAGTAAAAAAAAATAAAAAAAAAAACAAATCTAATGCAAAACTAAAATACTTAGAGTACTCTTCTGACAAAATAAAAAAATATATAATTGCCAGCAAAGTTGTTTCTTTTTTTTCAGTTCAAATCCAAAAATTATGCAAAATTATACAAAATGATCCAATTATACAAATTATACATAAGGCATAGGTCGTCGATTCAGAATTGGATAATAAGGGAAAAATACCCGAGTGGTTCCATTTTTTATCGAGATGAGTTTTCTATATCGATAAAATATTCATTTTAAATGAAAACCACATCTATATTAACATAGCGGTAGAAAGAGTACCATGCTGTGTCTAGACTAGACTTCAAACAATTTGATTTAACCATCTTAACAGCCCCACATTATTGGTTGCTAGAGAATCAAAGTGAATTTTCCAATTAATCACGAAATGCTGCGGTTTTTACATATAATTTCTTAAGAAGTGTAATTCGCGAGATCATGCACCCCTCCTTCCTAGTTATAACAGAAGGGGGTACAGCTGATTAGATCCAACCTATTCTTGAAATAAACAACTCACATACACTCCCTTTCCAAAAAAGATCAATATACCAATCACTACACTTAGATTTATTGGATTTGTTGCTAAAATATCAGTATTAAATTCGAAACTCCAGGCAGATGGCCAGTGGCCCAAAGAAGCGAAAGAATCGGTTACATTTTTCATATAAGCTCCTCTTATAGATAGACTAAAAAATCGACGAGAGTTCTTTTTCTATCACTTTGCCCCTCTTTTTGATTTATTCTTTTTTTTTTATCGAGTCAAAAAATCTTTGATTTAAAAAATCTTTGATTTAAAGTATGAATTGCCCCTTCATTGTTGCAACACCTCATAAAGTTTTCCTTGGACTACAAACGGGAAGGATGAAAGCGAGTCAGCATACTAATTCCTCATCTGTGAATCAGCCCCTCCCCGTAGGTTATTTTCTCAACGAATCTTTGATAAGTTCCTCATACCAACAAAAAGAAATGGTTAATGATACAATCAACCAATGAATTAGGCAGGACTTCATTATCCCATCGATAGGATTCATCCAGTGGAAATAACTAAGAACTTCGAATTTAAGTAAGAAATAAGAATATTATTGAATCATCAGAACTATTTCGATATTTCTTTTTTTTTTCTATTTCCATCCACAAAGTTTTTGTGAATCCATAGAACTATATTTCGTGATTTCGGGCAGTTATTTCAATTCTTCCATCTTTTCTTGATTTCATTTCTTTATTCAGCCAATTCACAGCGACAACGATATGAAAGGACTTCTATTGGAACCCACACACTGTAGTAGGGCAAATGAAATATATCTTTAGTTCATATATATAACGAGTCAATATCTAATATATCTAATATCACATATACATGTCTTTCTTCCATAACGTAAACCATTAGATTCAATTCGATTCGACAATCAATCCACTTTTTGAGGAATCCCTTTTTTTTGTAAATTATTTTCTACCCTTCCGTTTTGTTTATCGAGGAATACAATCTAAATGGGCAAATTCAATTGATTAGTGTGAATTATTGCATAGAAATAGTATTATTTTCAATTGAATTGATCTAAGTTCATGCAATTTCTTATTTATTAAAATTGAATTTCATTTTGGTCAATTGTGGAATAAAATCAACTGTAAAGTCGAATCCCCCCTCTTGCTTTTTATTTAATCACACGTCGTAAAATATATCTTATTCCAATTATGATTTGAATAAGAATAATGGCTGACTAATAGAATAGATAGAAAATTCATATTCGTCGAAGAAGGGTAGGAAGTGGACAAAAAGAGAATTTTAGGAAAAAGATCTTTTCGATCTCTTTCTTTTTTTTACAACTCTCTAATATCATAAATTTTCAATTTTGTGTTCCTATTACTTTCTATCGTATATAGAGTCTTGTATATTTTTATTCCTTAAGTCAATTCTCTTAAGACGTGCATACATTGCTTTGCGCTAAGCGAAAAAAAGACTATTTCAATGATGACCCTCCATGGATTCACCTATATAAGCCGCGACTAAAGTTGCAAAAATAAGAGCTTGAATATCACTTGTAAATAATCCAAGGAACATGACGGGGATAGGAACCACCAAAGGTACTAAAGAAACAAGAACAACAACTACTAATTCATCTGCTAAGATATTCCCAAAAAGTCGAAAACTAAGTGATAATGGCTTTGTGAATCTTCTAAAATGTTAATGGGTAAAAGGATTGGGGTTGGTTGAATATATTTCTCGAATAACTTAATCCCTTTTTGGTAAGACCCGCATAGAAATATGCCGCTGACATGAGTAAAGCTAAAGCAACAGTAGGTTTTATATCATTCGTGGGTGCGGCTAACTCTCCATGAGGTAATTCTATAATTTTCAAGGGTAAAAGAGCTCCTGACCAATTCGAAACAAAAATAAATAGAAATGTAGTTCCAATAAAAGGAACCCAATTTGAGTTTTACTCACATCTCGAATGAATTCAAGAACATATTCGAAGAAATTCTGACCCTCGGTCGGAATGGTTTGTGGATTCCGAACAGCTATAGTAGCTGAACCTAATAAGATGGCAATTACAACCCAAGAAGTAATAAGTACTTGGCCGTGTCTATTTGCCAATAGAAATATTGGCCTACTTCCACACCGGATATATCATAGAATCCTTTTAGTGTGTTGATGGAACATGATAGCACATTCATATTGCCCTATGAAAAAGACGAACTTTAAACAAAATTATTTTGATTCAACCATCTCTTTGTCTACTTAAATTGGATATTTTGAATACCAACTCATATTTTGAATACTAACTAATCACATCCCCAGTTCTTTTTATCTATTTTAAAAAATTCATAAATAATAACCGATTCCATAAATCTATCTAGGAAAAGTTATTTAGCTTATTATTAATCAAGTATTTCTTATATAGCTAGAATTCCCTCACTAATTGCGAATACTAATTTAGTAAGAATTAATCTGATTGAAGATATAGAGTCATCGTTTGCTGGAATCGAAATATCTGCAAGATCGGGGTCACAATTTGTATCGATTAAACAAATCATTGGAATTCCAAAAGTGATGCACTCTCGTAGAGCCGTATATTCTTCATGCTGATCCACGATGATTACAATATCGGGTAACCCTGTCATATATTTAATCCCGCCCAGATATGTTTGTAAGCGATATAATTATCTTTTCACCACAGCTGCATCTCTTTTAGAAAGACGGTTAAGTCTTCCCATTTTTTGTTCCATTCTCAAGTCCCTGAACTTATGAAGTCTCGTTTATGTAGTGGACCAATATGTTAACATCCCGCCGAGCCATTTTTTATTAACACAATGACATCGGGCCTTTATTGCAGCCCGTGCTACCGAATCAGCTACTTTTTTTGTACCAATAATCAAGAATTGTTTTCCCCTGCTTGCTGCATCAAAAACCAAATCGCAGGCTTCGGATAAAAAATGAGCCATTTTTGTAAGATTTGTAATATGAATACCTTTACGCTTTGCAAAGATATAAGGTGCCATTTTAGGATTCCATTTCCTAGTACCATTGCCAAAATGAACTCCCGCCTCCAGCATCTCATCCAAGTTTATGTTCCAATATCTTCTTGTCATTTCTCCCCCCCCACCTTTTTTTTCAAAAAATAAAAAGAGTCGAGGACCCCTGAACTGAAATAAATAATTGTTCTGATGGAACCTTCTTTTCTACCGTAGACTGGCTGTAGATAGACGAATAAGCCATTAATGAGCCTTTTCTATTACTTACTATTTTGATTACCGAATCAAATGACTGCACCAAATACATATATAGATAGTAAAAAAGATGAATCTGCTTTTAGGAATCATTAAATCCTATAAATGATTGTTCTGGTTTATCATGAAAATTATTGAAAAGAAAATAATCAAATAATTTTTTGTGGTGAAACAAAATATCTCTCATTTCCCCCTCAAATAGATTTTTTTTTCATTTCCAAAGGGCTCCTGTTATGTTGTTTTGAAGGGGGCACTAACCCTTTCAATCCGGTACCGACGGGTATCATACCCCCAAAACAACATTCTCTTTCAGGCCTTTCAAACAATCGATTTGACCCCGGAGAGCTGCTTTTGCTAAAACTCGAGTCGTTTCTTGAAAACTCGCCTCAGATATGAAACTTTGAGTATTGAGAGATGCTCTTGTTATTCCTAATAAGAGGGCTCAGTAACAAATGGCTTCTTCCAATGCGCGCCCCATTCGTTTCGCAAGCAACAATCCAATTAGTTCTCCAGGTGAAAAAATATTAGACATTCCATCTTCTGAAACCAAGACCTTTGATGTTATTTGATGTACAATAATTTATATATGCCTATTATGAATCTGCACCCCCTGGGATCGATAAACCTTTTGGATCTTATTAACCAAAGAGATACGAATTTGCACTATAGTTAGCTCAGCACCAATCAAGAATACCCACGGCATTCCAAGAATTCTTGTTATAAGTTCGTTCCAACCCTCAATCCTCTTTTCTAGATTCATCGATATTGAATCAATCGAACGCACTTCTAATACCTGTTCTACTTTTGGAAGCCCTTGGGTTATATCACCTGATCTCGACTTTTTATATATAAATGTAATTAAAGTATCTCATTCGTACAAGATTTCTCCATAATGGCCATGAACAGTTGCTCCCGGTGTGGCCAAATAGGGCTTAGCTGATCATATTACTACAGAGTCAACTTGAATAAGTATAACTTGACCCAATTTTAGGTGTGGTGCATTTTTGGCTATACATATATTTTCACAAATAAAATGCCCAAGACTCATTATTGTAGATGTTTCTTGATAATTATTAGGATGGAGAAAATACCAATTCAAATTGAAAATAATATTACTGCATGGATCGGGGTTATAAATTTTCTCATTTTCATCAATTTAATTACTTGAAAAGTCTGTTTTAAATTGCCAAGTTGCAAATAGTTATTTACCAAGATCTGATTATGAGTTATTAAATGGTAAAATGAATAAACATTCGCAATTAGAGCTATTCCTAAAGGCCCCAGCGAATTCTTAATTGGAATTGCAGGATCTTTTATAATTTGAATTGATTATTTTATCCCATTGTGATATTTTACATCTTTGAATGGACCCATTCGAAAACAATTGGATGATGAAAAAATTATCAACGATTCGAATCCTGCATTTCTATTCAACAACGTATGAATAGTTCTTTGATTTTGATTAAGGGGTTGTTGAATTCTTGCATTGGAATAAATCAAAGAAAACGGATTGATTTTAGTACAATCTAATGCATTATCCGAGAGTAATCCTGAGCCTGATTGATCATTCCTTTTTCCGATATATGAAAAAGTGGATTTCAGCAAGTGGATTCTTAGTAAATGTCGAATCAAACCATTTACCCTTATTTCAACAAAGGAAGCACGGGCTTGTTGACTAGAAGAACTTTTTTTGTATTGGTCCCAATTCAATACTAAACAAGTCCGAACTAATTGAATATTTGTATCAGAAATTCCTCGAATTGGTTTACCATTTCCATAAAGGATATAATTGACAACTCGAAGTTTCACATTATCCCTTTCCTGCAATAGATCCGGGGGGAAAGTATTCTTAAAGTTATACCGTCCGTTATGTCATATGTGACGACAGGACAAACCAAAACAAAATACTTTTTCTTACTAGGTGTGATCCATTAAACATAGATCCAATTTTTCCATTTTTTAGATTCCTTAGAATTTTGTTTTCCTGTTCCTAGTGGTATCAAAACACCGCTATGTCGGGATATCTTATTTGTCTCTCCAGGAAAATAGATATCTCCAGAAATGATTTTAAGTTCAATTCTTTTTTTTTTCTCTCCACTCAGACCAACCCGGATACTCGGCTTTTTATATTTAAAGTAATTTTGGTATCTATCCCAATGATACTATTGTTCCGTACCATTATGGAAGAAGATACGGGTAATATATGCACCTCCTCGGGAATGAAAAAAATGATCTACTTTCATTTGGTATCTTGGACTAAATTCCTTGCCTCCTCGATATTCAATCAAATTCTCTTTTTTTACGATTGAATGCATTTCTAGAGTCCCATGTTTAGTAATGCCCGAGCCCCTTCTTCTGTATTGAGGATCGTCCAAACAAGCAAGAATGTTATTTCTATGGAAAATGCCATTGATAGGGATTTCAATCGAGATATCTGAAAATGGCGTTAGTTCATTCTCACGTTCTTGAATCGATTGGAGTGGGATGATGAATCTATTTCTTCGCCTCTTTAGAATAAATCCAAATTATGGTAGAGAACGGTTGGATCTACGAGATTACAATGACCAGTACATATAATTCGACTAAGGTCTAATAATCAGGAATCCTATCTTCTTTTTTACCCAAAAAATCTGAAGTAAAAAATTTTTCTCTCGATGGATCATTCGTTCCTGAAAGGTTAGAACTCATGACAGAACGAGAATACCCACTCATTTGATCTTGATCCTTATGGATCGAAAGTGTGGATCCACATGGCTCTCCTAATAATATCCATAAATGACTTATTTTTGGTTATAAATGAACAATGTCGTATGTAAATTCGGGTGCATGATATACATCGGCGCTCCAGTGCATTTCTCCATCTGAGTCAAAATAAATATATTTTCAAATCTTCTCTTTAAAATTCAAAGTGGATGTTCCTGCACGAATCTAGGCAATCACTTGTTCTGATTCTACATATTGATTGTTTTGAGCTAAAAGAAAACTTTAGGGTGGAATATTTACATTATGTCGAATATCTTCACTCTCAATAATTACATACAAGTTTATAGAACAGAGAAGGGCGGGTGTCCATGGTGTGAACATGTCGGACAAACCAAATCCTCATTGAATTTGATTTTTCCATTAGAAGGGGCTCGCATGTGTTCTGCAGTACCCCCCATGAATACTCCACCAGTATGAAAAGTTCTTAATGTTAATTTAGTGTCCAGTTCTCCAATTGATTGGCCTGCAATAATACCTACAGCTTCTCCCAATTCAACCAAGTCGCCATGAGTAGGACCACGACCATAACATAATCGACAGATCTAAGATGCACTCCTACAAGTAAAAGGAGTTCGAATAGCTATTGGTTGTGCTCGAAAGGTTATGAATCGATTTACAAGTCCAATCCAAATGTCTTGATTTTGAGTGGCAATACAGCGTGTGCCCATATATATCATCGGTTAATACACGACCAATTAATGTTTGGATAAAAATCCTTTCTGGAGTATACCATTCCGAGGACTCACAGAAATACCACGAGCGGTGCCACAATCTATTCGACGTACAACAATGTGTTGAACTACTTCAACAAGTCTTTGCATGAGATATCCAACATCTGATGTTCGTACAGCAGTATCCACAAGCCTTTACGGGCTCCATAGCAGGAAATTATATATTCTGTTAAAGAAAGCCCTTCGCGTAAATTACTTTGAATGGGTAAATCAATCATTTGTCCTTGAGGGTCCGACATTAATCCTCTCATACCTACTCATTGATGTACATGAGATGCATTTCCTCTAACTCCCAAAAAAGACATTATATGAACTGGATTAAGGGGGTCAGTCATCCTAAAATTAGGATGCATTTCTTGTCGCAAATATTCACTTGTGGGCATACCATATTTCAATGGATTGGCATAATTTTTCTACCGCGTGGACATTCCCATAATGGTGGTGTTTTTCCAAAATCAAACTTTGTTGTTCCGCATCTTGAACTAGCCATTTCTTCGAGGGTATTGTTAAAAGATCATAAATTCCTAATGAAATGGATGTAGCAGTAGCTTGTTGAAAACCCATAGTCTTTACTTGATCCAGGATGTGTGATGTATGTGCCATTCCGAAGTGATCTATTAATCTACTAATAAGTTGTTTCATGGCAGTTCCGTCTATCACTTTATTATGAAATACCAGATTGGCCCGTTCTGCCATAAGTACCTCCATATTCTACTGAGTACGATTTGACAATGGGTTTGAGTCAGTGGTTGCAAAACTCCCCCTTCTCGATTTTGATTCGAGTAGAAATTTCTGACCTATGGGCCTAGTTGAAGTGAAGATATCTGAATTCCTACTGGTGTCATAGAATTCCTTAGCCTGGTTAGGTACCATACGAACAGGCCTGGGAAAACCCCTGTATGGCTTCTTTGATTTCTTGATAAAGAGAAATATGCCCAACAGTGGTTCGAATGTATAGAAAAAGAATTTTTTTTATACTTCTTACTAATAGATATTGTCCATTAATCATAATAATTGCCTAAAGATTCATAGTGAACTTCGATTGGAGTTTCTCTTGAATCAATAACCATTGATCTAGTCACCACCGAAGCCACAAAGGACTATCTAAATTGATTTGTTTCTGCCGATAAGCTCCAATTGCATCATAGGAATTCGAATAAAAGGTTCTTTTGTATACTTATATTTATTATTTTCACTTCTTTTATTTTGCCAGTTTTTGCGATTCCATTGATTATACCTATTTATATAAATACCTCTAGGATTCTTGCTCGTTAATGCATAGAGTCTAATAAGCATATCTTGAGTTGGTACAGAAATGGGATCTCCAATCGCTGGAGACAAAAGATTCATATGTGAAAACATAAGTAAACGGGCCTCCGCTTGAGCCTCCAAAGATAGGGGTACATGAACAACCATTTGATCCACGTCAAAATCTGCATTGAATCCTTTACAAACTAATGGATGTAAACAAATAGTGCGACCCTCCACTAAAATGGGCTGGAATGCCTGTATGCCCAAATATGCAGAGTGGGTGCTCTATTCAGCAATACAGGATGCCCCTGCATAACTTCCTGCAGTATTTCCCATACAATCAGTTCTTTTTCCCGAATTTTACTCTTAGCAACCCCTATGTTCGAAGCAAGATGTTGTCTAATTAGACCACGAATTACAAATGTCTGGAAAAGCTCTATTGCTATTTCGCGCAGCAATCCACATCGATGTAATGAAAGTGAAGGACCTACGACAATGACTGAACGCCCTGAATAATCAACCCATCTGCCAAGAAGAGTCTCACGGAATCTTCCCTCTTTGCCTTCAATTACATCTGAAAATGACTTGTAAACTTTATTATGATCGTCCCTTATTGGTTGTCCCCGGATTCCATTATCAAGAAGTGTATCCACAGCTTCTTGTACTAATTTCTCCTGACACATTACTAATTCTCCCAGCGTAGATCTACTTGTTGTTAAGAGATCAGTAAGAGTATTATTCCGATAGATAACTCTTCTATAGAGTTTATTAATATCCAAGCTCATTAATTTACCCCCATCTATCTAAATGATGGGTCTTAACTCAGGAGGAAGAACTGGTAATAGACATAAAACCACCCATTCTGGTTCTATATTTGTTCGAAGAAAATGCTTAGTCAATTCTATGCGTCTAACCAAAAAATTCTTTCTTCTTCCAACCTTTCGATCTTCCCATTCATTCCCCGTGGGCCCTTCTTTCCCAAATTCTTTCCATTCTACCAAAGAATTATGTAGAATAATGCGTAAATCTAGGTCGGCTAATTATTCTCGAATAGCACTTGCACTGGTAGAGATTTCTCGATTGCGAAATTTATCGAAGCCCTGGGTAGTAAAAAATGGGATGCTGTATTTCCAAGATTGAATTTCATATTCGAATAAACCTCGTAATCGCAAGAAAGTGGATTTTTTCGTTATGGGCCTAGCAAAAGAAAAATTGGGATAGGATCCTATAGGATCTCCCCCCCTTCAAAATTGGACGTGAAGGTTTCCTTTAATCCGGCTCAAGTAGGTATACCAATTAAAGAAAGGAGTTCTCGCTTTCAAATTATAGAAAACCCCAAAATAAAAGATCTACTCTTTACTCAAGTCCCTAAGCAAGATTTCATCGATTCGGCCTTTTATTAATATTATATTATTTAGATTTTATTAATTCGTGTTATTCAACATAAATGAAATGTGCAATTCTTGAGTAGTCTACTTCCCTTCGAATGATTAATCCTTAATTCTTAATTCGAATTAAAGTGAAATTCAAATAAAAAAAAGAAAGGAGTACCTTGGAATTCATAAGGGATTTACTTGTCTATGTATTATTCCATTTGATCTGTTAGGTCCCTACTAGACCTCGACGATTATACCACGATGCACTTACCTTATTACCTTATTAAAGCCTATACGCGATGAATAGACTTCTGTAACCGCGGCATATTTGCTTGCTTGAACATAATTTCTTTGAAAAAGAAAGTAAATGGTTAATTCCACAAAATAAAAAAATCTTTTTTATTTTTATTTTTTACGAGGTACAAATCTAAATTTTTTATTTGTTCCAAAATCGACCATAGATCAAT